>JADBJO010015491.1:12500-43620 GCA_016801955.1 Conus betulinus
AACTTCTTCCCGACTGCTTTGACACAATCACACATGGTTTTTGCTCACCTGTACAGCGCATACGGTAAATAATGCTCAAGAACACAAGCGTGAGCTTGATCGATATTTTAGATGTAAAATACCGCCAGTTTTCTTCATCTCGTTCACACAAATATTGCATATTATACATGAAAAATGAGATGCCAGTAACTATTTTTTTTTTTTAAATGTCTTGAAACCATTTCAAGACTGATGCTTTGCATGAACTCGGGACATGTTCCACTGTTGTTTGCCGTGACAGAATGGCCACGTAGGATCCTCTGACTTCCCCTAGTTGACCAGGTTTGAGTGCGAGGGCAGGAGGTCATAAGCAAATCTGAGGATGAAGCCGAGTGTGAGAAGTGCCATGTGCCATTTGTCATGCCAGCTGAGATTCCTTTGCAGTGTGTGTTCCCCACATTGTCTGCTGTCCTCGCTGGCCTTGTTGGACTGCTTTCTAGATTCTCTTGGCCTCCTCTCTCTTCTTCAGCTCCTTTATTACCATGTCTCTCTTTCCTTTCCCATTTGCTTTTCGTTTCTGTTGGTCTATGCGCGCACACACACACACACACACACGCACGCACGCACGCACGCACATACATACATACATACATGCATACATACATAATACATACATACATGCACGCATGCATACATAAATACATACATGCATACACGCATGCACGCATGCATGCATGCATACATACATACATACATACACGCATACTATTGGTCTTGAGTGGCCTGTTTTCTCCCTGATTTTACGGTTTCCCTTTGCCATGTCCACTGCCTTCTGCACTTTCCATTTTCTGCCAGTCTTCAGCTTGGGATGGACTGATCTCGCAGTTCAGTCTTCGGGTCCTCCAACATGGGTTAATAACCTTGCTTCACCCACTTTGTATTCCTCGAGGATGGATTTTAGAGGAAGCTTCAGCTTTCCTAGGCGACATTAGAGTGCAACGTTAGTGATGTTCTTGGCATTTTACTCCAGAATGTTTGTATCTTACCAATGGCGTAAGAACACACTCAGGAGTCGCTGAAAGGTGGTATTGATCTAATATTGACTCCAAAGTCCTAGACAAAATCGTCTTTTACACATTAAAGATATTTGATTTGTAAAATGCGACGTCCACGCACGCACGCACGCACACACGCACGCACGCACGCACGCACACACGCAGCACTCACAGACGCATGTACACATGCACATACAAACACACATACACACACACACACACAGGCGCGCGCGCGCGCGCGCACACACACACACACACACACACACACACACACACACACACACACACACACACACACACACACACACACAGCGCTCATGGAGAGAGAGAGAGAGAGAGAGAGAGAGAGAGAGGCTATGTGTTAACAACAGTGCAGCTGCACACAAAACAATGTGTGCCAGTGGGGGGATGCTAAGGACACGCGGTCCTATGGTGGAATGCTGACACTCTGTCTGGGTGTGTTGTTTTCTTTGGCACCTACCACAACCGTTCCTCTCGGTGCTTAGACGGTAACAAGTTCAGCTCGTCTCACACACACACACACACACACACACACACACACACACACACACACACACACACACACACACCACACCACCACCACCACAATCCCGTGGTGTGCCCTGAGCTACCTAAAAAAATGGTCACTGCCACCGAGAAAAACTAAAGCCTACAAATAAAAAATAGAAGCTTCCCCTTAAACAGCTTTCCAGATGGTACGCAATTCTTTATTATTAAACAAAAATATCAACAAATAGGACATCTGAATGGCATCCAAATTTGGCTACCTATAATCAAATCTTTGATTTTGTGGTTTGATAGGCTGTATATGTGATCAAAGGTTAGGTGGTGAAAACTTTAAAGTAAATAACCCAAGAACTTATTTTTTATTTAATTTTAACTCACACTTTCAAAGATTTTTGGTGGTGACCATAAAAATGGGTAAGTTGTGGTCTCTGAAATGCATGTTAGTTCACTTTGTAACAGATTTTGCGATTCTTGATTCAAAGTTGTATATTTCATTCATTTTTTCTCCGATTTTGACCAAATTGAGCCAGAACGTGCTTTGGGATATAAACTAGATACAAGCAAAAGGGATTTTAAAAAGATGGCCCTGTTTTGTTTCACAGCGTTTTGGGGGGATGTTGTAAAATTCGGTGGCAATAAGCTCAAATGGCGACTTAAAAGAACGTCATACTGTATTTGATGTAATAATTTTTAAGATGCCATACGCATATGAAAAGATTAATATGATCCTAAAACATAGGACAGCAAAGATTTAAATGTAGATGGTGAAAGTTTTTTTTTGGTCTTTGAGTTCAGCATCTGTCTTAAGTTGCCGTGTCCGTTGTGAAAACTTGCCACATGATTCATAGGTGTAAAACTTTAATAAACGATTGATTTTTTAGATGCCATATATGTATATACTTTTAACTGAAATCTTTTGTCATGGAAGCAAAATTTTGTAATTGAACATGGTTTACAGTTTGGACCTGAAATTTAAAAAAAATCAGGCTCTTAGGTAGCAGTTAATGTCTGCCATGACACCACCTCTGTCTGTTTACTTTACAACTTGAAAACGAGCGATTTGCAAAACACCATACACCTATAGAAATGCTACCAAGGCTTAAAACTGTGCAGTCATATTTTTGCATGGTGTTCAAATTTGGACATAAATGTGTGTTTTCCGTAAATTAA
This sequence comes from Conus betulinus, assembly GCA_016801955.1. Classification (NCBI taxonomy): domain Eukaryota; kingdom Metazoa; phylum Mollusca; class Gastropoda; order Neogastropoda; family Conidae; genus Conus; species Conus betulinus. The sequence continues at coordinate 15,233 of JADBJO010015491.1, forward strand.
GTAACGATTCACGTTATTCCTTATATGACATGTGACGTGGTGAATAAGTGAGTGAGAACTGGCTGCTAGCAAAACTGACACAAATGAAATGAGTGCACATGAAAACTAGCATTGTGCTAGTCTGTATTTCAAACCAAAATGACTGTCACGGATTTAAAATCTCATTCAGCGTAATTTTCGACAAGTCGCGCGGTTTTGGAAGGGACATCACTATGCAAGTTCAAACATGGCGGAGACTGAATTGCATGGCGTTGACAGAGTTGTTAAACGGCGAATGCGGAAGGTAAGCACAATAGAATCATATGCAGATATTGCAGTATATTAGAAACTGCTGTAACTGTTGAATATTTGCATTTTAATTTATTGAGAATACATTAGAAAAACTATATTACAGGCATCAAAGGCAAATGAAACAAACTGCAGCGTTACCGAAACACGACGAAAAAGCAGAAAGAGAGCACAGAAAACAAAGTGTGAAGTAACGCAATTTAATGAACGACACAAAACAAGACAAGAAATTTTCGGCAATAAGCCTTCCTCAGCGACAAAACAATGAAAACAGTACAGACATTAACATGCACAATACTCCCCTTGTGAAGCCAAAGCGGTCCGCTTATTGTGCATGTTAACCCTCACGGTGCTCTGTATAACAATTTATGCTTTAAAGAAATGTAGTTAACCCTTACGGTGCTCTGTATAACAATTTATGCTTTAAAGAAATGTAGTTAAAATCTAGGACGGGAAACTCGTCACACACCACACTTGAGAATTTGGCTTCTGCATACATATTATTTGCACTAGATATGCAAAAACCTATACATTTTTAGAAACTAGAGATGTTGTAGAATCTAGTGAAATAACTGAAAATACTGTGGGTTGTACCTACTTGGAGACTGACCTCAAAATATAAGCAGGCAAAATTTCTGAAAAAGTTATTTGAAAAGCAAGTCAAATGTTAGGAGAGACACAGTTTTTCTTCTGTACTACCTAAACACTTAAGACTTGAGATAAAATGAAGACAATATGTGCTGGAAACATGGCAAAGCTGATAATTCTCTTGACTTGAGCTATGTATAATGAATTGTGCCTCAAATGATGTACCTATAATTCAGCATCCGGACAATCGAATTTCACTATATAAGGAAATGGGGTTTGTGCAGGCTTGTCTTGAAGCTTGATAGGTAAAACTATATTTTTTGTAAACTAGAGATAATGAGGAATCTGAAAAAATAATTACAAGACAGTACCCTGATGGCAGCTGAAGATATTCTTCACAGTGTAATCCAGAACACTGGTGAAAAGGTATCCAAAACGTCAGCCACATTGTTTGAAACACCACAGTTTTCCTGCTTGAATGTCAAAACACTTGAAACTTGGGTGAAAACAAGAAGAATATGTCCTTGGAAGACACAGAACAAAGTTAGGGCCTTGGTCTTCTGTGGAGGTTGAAAAGGACTTGGAGCAGAGTCCCACGTCACATCCAGAACATTCCCAGCCAGAGCGCACATGAGTAGGATGGCCAACAGTACAGTTCTTCTTTCTTCAACTCCTTCACTCTCAGCATCTCTCTCCTCTGCAGTAGTGCTTCCAGATTCTGGATCACACAAGAAAACATATATCCTAAGTCTTCTGTTCATTTCATTGTTTCATAATGGTGCAAGAGATGTTACAGAGAGCTTGACTCAGTTTCCACTAATTAGTCTGATTTTCAGAAAGAAAAAAAAAATGACCAGCATTACTTATTCATTCTATGAAAAATGAAGTCATGCATAAAATCATAAATAAGAATAAAATCTGAATCACTAGCATATAAGGAGGGGGCAGGGCTATAGCTTTCATTGGAGACACGCCCACTCGTGACACGCCCACACTGTTTCCAAACTAAGATAATAAACAAACAAAAGTTATAAATTGTTTCTCTTCAAATCACCACTTTTATTGATCTCTAAAGTGCTTTCAAAACACCTACACCTACAATCACCCAGAAACGATCTTCTAGTTTGATCAGGCCAAAGCCTATCACTCCTGTAAGTAACCATGTACCCGGCCCCCCTTCCGTCCCCCCTTCCTTCATGTGGCGGACCAACAAATGTAAAATAACCAATGACGGCACGCAGCATGTGTTCCATCACTCGACAAACAAAATAATCAAAGTTTATCCACTCACCTGCTTCGCTTTCGTTACTACTACAGCCTTCGGCAACTGATTGTTCACTCGTGCCACTTCCACGCAACTCCTGCTCGACTCGGTCGCTGATTTTACTCATTATTTCAGTCAAAACCGACGAAAAACTTCGAGATAACTGACTGACAAGGCTTGCCGGTGCACAATGGATACAGCGAGTCACGTGAACTGATCACCCCGGATGTTTAGCAGTGGTGGTATAACGGTTCTCGTCTGAGCCACGATCGTGGCCCAACGCAGTCGAGCGGTAAAGCCACGATCGTGGCCCACCGCAGTCAGGGGTTAAAATCTAGGACGGGAAACTCGTCACACACCACACTTGAGAATTTGGTTTCTGCATACATATTATTTGCACTAGATATGCAAACCTAACATTTTTAGAAACTAGAGATGTTGTAGAATTTAGTGAAATAACGGAAAATACTGTAGGTTGTACCTACTTGGAGACTGACCTCAAAATATAAGCAGGCAAAATTTCTGAAAAAGTTATTTGAAAAGTAAGTCAAATGTTAGGAGAGACACAGTTTTTCTTCTGTACTACCTAAATACTTCAGACTTGAGATAAAATGAAGACAAATATGTGCTGGAAACATAAGAAAGATGATAATTCTCTTGACCTGAGCTATGTATAATGAATTGTGCCTCAAATGATGTACCTATAATTCAGCATCCGGACAATCGAATTTCACTATATAAGGAAATGGGGTTTGTGTGCAGGCTTGTCTTGAAGCTAGATAGGTAAAACTATATGTTTTTGTAAACTAGAGATAATGAGGAATCTGAAAAAAATAATTACAAGACAGTACCCTGATGGCAGCTGAAGATATTCTTCACAGTATAATCCAGAACATTGTGAAAAGGTAATCCAAAATGTCAGCCACATTGTTTGAAACACCACAGTTTTCCTGCTTGAATGTCAAAACACTTGAAACTTGGGAGAAAACAAGAAGAATATGTCCTTGGAAGACACAGAACAAAGTTAGGCCTTGCCTTGGTCTTCTGTGGAAGGTTGAAAAGCACTTGGAGCAGAGTCCCACGTCACATCCAGAACATTTCCAGCCAGAGCGCACATGAGTAGGATGGCCAGCAGTACAGTTCCTCTTTCTTCAACTCCTTCACTCTCAGCATCTCTCTCCTCTGCTCTGCAGTTTGAACGTTTCCAGATTCTGGATCACACAAAAGAATATATCCTAAGTCTTCTGTTCATTTCATTGTTTCATAATGGTGCAAGAGATGTTACAGAGAGCTTGACTCAGTTTCCACTAATTAGTCTGATTTTCAGAAAGAAAAAAAAATGATGACCAGCATTACTTATTCATTCTATGAAAATGAAGTCATGCATAAAATCATAAATAAGAATAAAATCTGAATCACTAGCATATAAGGAGGGGGCAGGGCTATAGCTTTCATTGGAGGCACGCCCACTCGTGACACGCCCACACTGTTTCCAACTAAAAAAAATAAAAAAACAAAAGTTATAAATTGTTCTCTCAAATCACCACTTTTATTGATCTCTAAAGTGCTTTCAAAAAAACACTTACAATCACCCAGAAACGATCTTCTAGTTTGATCAGGCCAAAGCCTATCACTCCTGTAAGTAACCATGTACCCTGCCCCCCTTCCGTCCCCCCTTCCTTCATGTGGCGGACAAACAAATGTAAAATAACCAACGACAGCACGCAGCATGTGTTCCATCACTCGACAAACAAAATAATCAAAGTTTATCCACTCACCTGCTTCGCTTTCGTTACTACAGCCTTCGGCAACTGACTCGTCGTGCCACTTCCACGCAACGCAACTCCTGCTCGACTCGGTCACTGATTTACTCATTATTTCAGTCAAAACGAAAAACTTCGAGATAACTGACTGACAAGGCTTGCCGGTGCACAATGGATACTAGCGAGTCGCGTGAACTGATCAACCCGGATGTTTAGCAGTGGTGGTATAACGGTTCTCGTCTGAGCCACGATCGTGGCCCAACGCAGTCGGGCGGTAAAGCCACGATCGTGGCCCACCGCAGTCAGCGGGTTAATGTCTGTACTGTTTTCATTGTTTTGTCGCTGAGGAAGGCTTATTGCTGAAAATTTCTTGTCTGTCTTGTGTCGTTCATTAAATTGCGTTACTTCACACTTTGTTTTCTGTGCTCTTTCTGCTTTTTCGTTATATTACAGGCATCGTCGAAGCAAACACTTCAAACAGATCATGTGATTTTAGATCCTGTTCAACTTGTAGGACTGAGGTGGAGTGCTACTGACTGAAGTGAAATTCGTCAAGACTAGATCTCTAGCGGATGTTTTGCTCACGTTTTATGAATGCACAACATTTGTTGGGTTTACTTTAATTGTTTTAATCAAGACCAATGGCGAAAAAATAACCTTTTGAACTATACCATTTGGGCACCCACTATTTCTTTTTTTTTTTTTTTTTTTGAAGAAATCAATAAGGTGTCGATGTAAGGGCTTTCTGTTAGAGTAAAATGTAAACAAATAAACAAACCAACAAATCTTTATAAAATGGACACTTGATAATAGTTTAGTCTGTACATTTAAACTTATAATCTGAGTTAGTAGTCAACCTGGCGTTCAGTTACTTCTGGTAGTGTGTGTGTGTGTGTGTGTGTGTGTGTGTGTGTGTGTGTGTGTGCAAAGGGGAGGATTGGGAGGGGGGGGGGGGGGGGAGAGAGAGAGAGAAACCAGGTTAAGCGAATACTGTTTGACCTAATCTTACCAGAGCTTGTAAGTCCGTACTTCTCAGTTGCTCTCTCTCTCTCTCTCTCTCTCTCTCTCTCTGACAGAACTGACACTGAGGCCTCACCATGAACAGGTTAATAACTTACACTGTCTGGATTTCTATATGAAGCCTTAAAATATAAAAGCCGAAGACTGTCAGTAATGATGATGTTATTTGATGACCTTTAATTAAACGAAAAAAAAGTTCATTTCAATATTTTGCAGGGGAAAAGAGAATATCTGATTAAATGGAGTGGCTGGTCTTCTAAGTAAGTATTCTTTACAAAATAAGTGTATACCAGGTGATAATTTTAGACAGTTTTGTAGACAAAAAAAATGTTGAGTTCATACAGCAATGTAAACTGTGCTTTTGAGGGGGGGGGGGGGGGGGGGGGGGGTTCCTACATGAATTAAGCCATTTTCCAATGACAATTTAGTGGTAGGTGAAATGTTATTAGCACTTGATTTGTCATGTGTTGGTTTGTTGACCAGTGAACGTCCTTTCAAGCTGATGGGACAGTAATGATATTGTAATAAAAACATGTTCAACACACTGATTAGCAATCAATCATTCACACATAAACAGCCAGTGAACAACACAAATAAAACAAGAGAGAGAGAGAAGGAAGGGGAGTAAAATTGGGAGGTGGAAAGGATAGGACAGATGTATGGGGGAGTTGATGACAGTCACAGAGGCAGAGAGGTAATTGGTGGTGAGAAAGGGGAGGGTAATGGGGATGTCCTTGTGATTAGCTGCCAGTTAACACATTCATAGTAATTCTTTAAAAATGATTTGGTAAAAATAGAGGCATAGACATTGAGATGATGTGATTGTCATCATTAAAGACCTTCATTCAACTAAAGTTCCTAAGGAATAATGTATTTGTCATTATTATCATAGACTTGATTCAACTTAAGTTCTTAGGGGGAAGTATGAATTAAGCTTCGAGTTACAAAGGAAAACTTATGGAGATTTCAGATAAATAAGTACAAAAAAGAAGTTATTGCTTTTTATTTGTATATTTTAACCGAAGAGTTGAATTTTTCCCTCATTAAGTAAAAAAAACAAACAAATAAACAACAAATATACAAATAGAAAACCCTTTAATATTATAATATACTACAGTTTTTCTGTACATGATGTATTCATATTTTTTTGTTTTACTGTTTCTTCTTGTTATAGTGTTTTCTCCTTTGTGGCACAGACATAATACCTGGGAACCAGAAGAAAATCTACAGAATGGATTTGATTGTGGTGCATCTACAAGGTAGGTAATTAATACTGAGTTGGTCTCGTGCATTATGAATCATTTTTTGAATGAGTATGATTTCTTATTGTTTGCAAATTGTAAGAATGAAACAAAGGTGAACTTATTAAGATGCTCTTAAGTTTTCAGAATGTGTGAATTGTTTTTATAAATGTATCTCAGGGTGGAAATTAGAATCCAATTGAGATTGATTAGAATGATTACAGGCTAAAATTCATCAACATGACAGGGTTTATTCTTGTCAAAAATCCTTATGGGTCAATTGGTCCACTGAAGCAAAAAAAAAAAAATTGGGTCATTTGAAGGAACAGTAGGTTACCAGTCAAAAGAAGAAGAAGTGGCCTGCCTGACCGATTCAACAGTTACATTTAGTCATACAGTGCAAAAAATAAGGAAATGATATTAAATCATATTTTTTGTGTTTATTTCTGAGTTCACCTTGTGTTTGTGTGTGTGTGTGTGTGTGTGTGTGTGTGTGTGTGTGTGTGTGTGTGTACACGTGTAATTGGAAAGAAAACTGTCATCCAGTCAGAGTCTCTGATATCCAACTGCTCTTCCCTTTCTTCAGTTCTTGAGCTTGTGTCTTCTGCTGGCATCACTTCACTTCCTTATTGTTATATCAGAGAAAAGTCACACAGGCTAGTATCCACATCAGTGTTCACTCTCATGAGCTGCTAGTAGTCTTTCTGAGAGGTGAGAGTCACTGAGAGGTGTGAGTGTTACATTTTCCACATTGAAGGCCCTTTCACATTCACAGGAGTAGTTAGGGTTGGTAAGGCCAAGAGTTCAAATCGAGCTGAAGCCACAGTATTGAGCAGGAGATGAACATGTGTCTTTGACTTCAGATCAGGAAATGTTTTATCCATGTTGATGATTCGTGAGTCACTGTGTGAGAATATGTATGGTGTGCGTGTGTGTGTGTGCGCGCGTGCGTGCGTGTGTGCATGCGTAGACAATTCACTTGGAAAGAAAACTGAAATCCAGCCTCCGGTACAGTATCCCACTGCTGTTCCCCTTCTTCAGTTGTTGATCTTGAGTCTTCTACTGCTGGTATCACTCCACTTTTGTACAGCAGCATTGAAGTCAAAGTCACACACAGCTACCCTCTTCAATTTTCACTCACATGAGCTGTTCACATCTGTCCAAGGAGAGTCTGTTTCTTAGAGGTGTAAGTGTCAGATTTTTGCACACTGAAGGCCCATCTTTCTAACACACCATGAAGGCTGGCGCAGTTGAATGCAAAAGTGATGCGCCCTTTGGCTTGAAGACAGAAAAATATTGGGTCATTTTCAGCCTTGATGTGCCAATGGTGCGGGGCGCAGTCCAAAAATAAACCCTGATGTGAATTGTTATGATTAAAAGATCATCTGTATATTTTTTTTTTTCCTTTACAAAATCTTTAATAAATGACATGATTTATTTTGCACTTGTGAATTTTCTTCTGTACCAAACCTTTGATACATTACATGGTTATTTTGAACTGCAGTTTGCTGTACTTAAGTGCATTATTGTGTGAGTGTGTGTGTGTGTGTGTGTGTGTGTGTGTGTGTGTGTGTGTGTGTGTGTGTGTGTGAAGTGTATGTTGGGCTCTTTTAATTTCTTTTGTGCAATAAATTCTACTTGGTGTTCTCCATTGAACCTTAGATTTCAGCCTTTTCAGCTAGAGGAGATGGAAACATCTCGGTAAGGATTTATGTAGGGAAAATTAGAATTTCAGTTTGCCTTTGGGAAAATAAGAATTCTAATGTTTACTAGTGGAATTATAAATTAGACTGAATTCTAATTTCCGATTTCACTTAAACATCATGGGTTTCTTTACAGATGTGTGGTGTGTGTGTGTGTGTGTGTGTGTGTGTGTGTGTGTGTGTGTGTGTGTGTGTGTGTGTAATAAATACTATACATGTATATATTTCTATTGTTTGTGCTGTCTGGCCATTGATCCACGTACTGAAAGACTCAAGATGTCAGTCATCATAGTGGAATAGGGATAACAAGATTGAGAAACATTGTTATAGATTGGAATGTTAGTTACTTCTCATTTCTTCAAGTGTGAAGTGTTGCACCTGTGTGTGTGTGTGTGTGTGTGTGTCTGTGTGTCTGTGTGTGTTTGCTTGTGTCTGTGTGTCTGTGTTTGTTTGTGTCTGTGCGTAAATACTGTTGTCAGCCAGAGATGCTAGGTAAAAACAGACAGATGGTCCAGTGAGTGGCTTGGGCAAGTCTTCATGCTGATCTGTCTTGTGCTGATACCGTGATAGTACCTACACTGGCTGGGTCAGCTGTGAAGACGTGATTCTTGATTGCAGTCCTTCAGTTTGCTTCAGTTTATCTTCCCTGGGGTTAATCTCTTATTATTATTATTATTATTATTATTATATTGGGTATTTGTATAGCGCATATCAATGGTCACAAACCAAGCTCTAAGCGCTTTGCAATAAACACACTACCTCACTCTCAATGGGATGCCTACCTGGGTAGAGCCGGCCGAAGAGCAGCCTACTGGCGCTCATTCAGTCGTTTCCCGTACCATTCAAATATGAGTCACTCATTTTCATTTATCTCATGTATTCCTCCAGTTTCTCACATAGGATGCATGCGATGTTTATACGTGTCCTCCATTTTCACCGGTACACGATGGCACACAATAACAGTAAGTGACAATTTTTGTGGCTTAGTAATAATACCAGGTGGCTGTCTTCAATCTACATCAATTTTACCAGGGCAGCGGGGAACCCCCCTGCTTTTTTTAATTTTCAACTGCCATGGGTTCTTAAACATGTGCAGGGGGCCAGGAAGGCACACGGGTCTGACTCGCTTATAGTCCCCATCTGATGGACTTGACGTTCAGTTCAATTTGTCATTCAAACTGGGAAAGAAAGGGCGAAAAAGGCAGGGCTTGAACCCACGCACGTCTCACACGTTGGATTGGCAGGCGAACATCTTAACCACTCTGCCACCTTTCTTCCTACAATCTTTACTACAATGATATAAATACAACTCATAAACTTTGTCAGGCACCTTTATCTATTAATTGAGGCAGCTGTTGTTGAACACAACTTGAGGAAGAACTAGGATATGATCTTGAATGATCTACTTTTCTCTGGAAAACCAGAGGTCATGCTGAAGCAGAAGGGCTGCACTTCTTGTGATCATGCAGGCATAAGTCTAGTGCCTTATCCACGGCATCTCAAGCATTTAGTATTGAGAAAAAGGGTGTTTTTTTTTTTCAAGTTTGATTTTTTTTTTTATGTTTAGCACCCATGTAAAGCGATTGGATGCTGGTCATCATATTTAACAGTTATTTAGTCAAAGGTGAGCACACAAGCAAACACTCCAAGAGTGCAGTATATTTTGTCATCACAGACACATGTGTTAGTAAAGTATACAATATTATTTCAGAAATTGTTCATGTTTCATTTTGAGGCCAAGATATGAGCATAATGTCAGTGCTGTTATGCACTCTTCTGTGATATACGGTATAACAGCTAATTGTTTCCAAGTTATATGTTATATAAATCATATAGTTATATGCGCATGACAGTTGATGAAACTTTAATGTCAGTTTTTTTTTTTTATTTTGCAATTCATGCACAGTTTTTCTAATCATATATACACATTTTTAACATCTATTTTTCTGATCTCTTGTGTTTTAAACAGAGAAAGGCATATACCAGCAGTTCCTCATCAGCTGAGAGCAACTTTTTACAGAAAAGGTAAGTGGATGAAAAATCAGTCAACATTTTATGAGAAGTTTGTTGCTATGATATGCGTAAGTTTTTTTTTTCAAAAAAAAAATTTTTTAAGACATACAGTTGTCAATTACATTTACCCACTTCTAGCTTAATGCTAATCAGGCAACAAGTGTCAGCAAAGTTGCACTCTTAAGTTTTCCACTGCCTTTGGTAGAAAAAGGTATGGACTGCATTACACAATTTACAGCTGTTTGAAGACAGGATTACCTGTTGTTCATACAGATTTGGCCATTTGATGATTCCTTAGTCATTACACATGTACAGTAGGCCACACAATTACAGCTGCTTTTACCATAGATTTTTTTTTTCTATATGCTCTGCCTTTCTTCTGATAAACTTTGAGAATCTTTTTTTTTCTAGAAATAGTCAATTGGTAATGTCAAGAAGGTAATGTCTTGGAGTCATTGTTGACCTAAAAAAAGTTGTTGTTGGTTTTATTTTATGCTGTCTCAGGTTTTGTGCCACCCCAGTGGCACTGGGCCCCCACACTGCTCATTATGAATTTCCATAGTCACCTCTCTGATTGTTCAGCCAAACTCGCGGCACAGGCAGCACACAGGGCGCTGTCAGTGTAATGTTCTTAAGAGGCAACCCACCAGAGGAGGCACTGCACTTCTGCTTAGCCACTTTGGTGGAGTGCAGTGGTGCCTAATCTGAACTGACATACTAAGCCAGCTTCTAATGACAAAAAGCTTAGTCATGTAGCCAGTGTGAGTGAGGCCCCCTCCGAAGTCACCACCATGTCCGTCCAGCGACAGTCCCCATGAACTTGCGGACACAAGTAACTGCGACATAACTCACCAACGGCACACAGCTGAGAGAGGAAACTGAAAGTGAGATCACAATGATAGGAGGGCTTGGATGGGCACAGTACCTGAGACAATTTTTTTTTCATTTTACTGATTAATGAGGAAGAGGATGATATAGATGATGCTACAGAGTTTCATTTCAGTCTGAGATTATATGACAGGAATGTTTTGTATGCTTCCTTTATATCCCAACCAGCCCGGAAAAATACAGACACCTGCAGAGTTGATGGTGAAATTTGAGCTACACTCTCAGGAACGCATCTACAAAAAAAAAAAAAAATAAAAACTGCATCAATCAAGTGGATGAGACTCGACTGTGTGGTCCCAGTCTTCCCACTGAGTTTGTAGCAGACTCGCACTCTGAGTAGTAGAGCCGATTAGGTCAGAAAAAACCCCCATGACTGGTGGGATTCAAACCCCTTACCTCCATGACGGTTATCTGTGATGTTAACCACTAGGCCACAGTGCACAGTACTACTTTTTCAAAAAAAAAAGTCAAGGTAAACTTTTTAACATTAAAACAGTCTGCACTGAATTATCAGAACTGTGAATGTAATAGTCTACATCTATAAATCACTCTGGAAGGACAAGTGTTACAGCATTCCTGCAAATTGAAAATTTACCAAAGGGAAATGGCGTGGCTGGCTGACCTCTTGAACTGAAAATATCATTGTCAGCATTTGAAGGTCAATTCGAAAATTTGTTTGTGGCATTCTGTGTATTGTGAGTTGATGAACAGACACCTCCCCCACCACACTCTTCACACTACAACTGATGAAATGGCTTCAGTTTGAACCCAGATCTGGTTGAGATTTTTTCCTACTTCACAAGACCTTCAGTGGTGATCTTGGCACTAGTAATTCAGATGAGATGATAAACAAGGTCCTTGGAGCAGTATGCACTTACTGCATGGAAAAGAATTAATGGCAGCAAAGAAGTTGTCATTGGCAAAGTTCTGTAAAAAAAAAAAAAAAAAAAAAAAAAAAAAAAAAACCTCTGTGTAATAAGGAAAGCAGGCGCTGTTCTAAGGTCACACACTGACTGTGTGTGAGAGCAGAGAATGCCACATGGAGTTACTAGTTCCATTGTGACTAAATATGCAATGGAGTGCTATCCAATCCAGTCTTATTAACGTTATTGTATTTCATAATGGGATGAAAAATTGCATACTTCAAACAAGTTTACTCCTAAAAGCTGAACTGCACTGTCATCTTTTAATTCTGACCTGAAATATGTCTTAGTTTATGAGATTATAATATTGTACACTATATTTTTGTGGTGTATTTAGCCCTTTTATGTTCTTGTTTCTTTTATCTGTATTGGAAGGGTGAATGATACCATTGATGATTTGTTCATTATTCATTTTTTGCTTGAATGGAAATGAAAGGTGGTAGAGATTATGCTTAAATTTACATTGGCACACTGGATTTGTGTATATTTCAGCTCTGATCTTCTTCCACCTTGTACCAGTAATCTGGATGAAACTGACAGTGACAAGGAGAGTCTTCTTTGTGAAGAGGACTTGCTGTCCAGTGGTGATGATTGGAAGCCAGAGGTATGTGGGAGGATTCATGTTATACTTCACTTAACTGTATGAACATGCAAGTTAAAGGTTTGAAATTGTGCTCTGTCTTTGACTTTCAGCATTGCAACCTGTGCAGTGTGAAAAAGGATGATGCAGACTGAAAGATGTTTAGCTGTATCCGATTATGATAATGTGTTCTAGGATAGGAATAAGAAATGTAGCATTTTTGTTTTCTTCCAAATTAAACAAGTCACAAATCTCCAGGTTCTAATATGTGTTACTGAAATAGCCAGCTTGAAAACGAAGGATATAGTAATGGCCAGTAATTATCTGAAAATGTGCTCAACCAAGCTGCATTGCTAAAGCTTTAGAATAATGACATGTGTGATGGTGTGGAGGGGTAAGGGGTGTGCAGGTGAAGACAGGCAGATGGTGATATGTGCAGGAACCAAGGGACAGCAGCCAGTTGTGATGGTGTCCCTGAGGGGGGGTAAGGGGTGTGCAGGTGAAGACAGGCAGATGGTGATATGCGCAGGAACCAAGGGACAGCAGCCAGTCAAGAAGACACAGAGACGATGTGGAGTTTTTCTCCTTTTATTGCCCTTCCATGATAAGCTCACCCAGGCACACTGCCTGGGAACTCTCTTCTCTCTCTCTCTTAGCACCCAGCGCACTGAGCACTCTCACACGCCGATCGCTCACTCGCGGACCACACTCTGGACGACACTCTCTCTCCGGGGAACACTGATCTTTGGGGAACACTGATCTCACTCACGCCGCGCGCCTCACTTATCTACAGCTTTACTGGACCGCAAAGCCGGCAACGCAGCGCGCCGCAGGCAAAGTGAGCCTCGCGAGACAGCAAATGATAAAATTTGTGCTACCTGTCGCAGCTTCTGCGTTGTCTAGCTCGCCGTACACTCAAAGTATCCAAACAAACATATTAGACATCAATGAAAACCTCAGAACCCAAGGAATAAAATGCACTAAGTCATATTCGACATTTCTGTGGCTGTGTAAAGCTATTGGCAATTAAAGTCCGAGAATGAAACCACTTTTAACGAGCTTACATCATATTTTCCCTTATTTCGATGACAAAAAGCAAACTGCGTGAAATAATTTTATAATGACTGAAAAGCTGGCACTTCGCTCTTTTTTTATACATATAAATTCCATTATCCAAGATGCCGTCCAAGCGGAGAACTTTGCGTTTAAAAAAATTTGATAGAAAACACAACTTGCCTTATCGTCACATGGCCGTCGCCATGTGCTTTTAACACGATTTTCGATAAAATGTTATTCCGTTAGAATGGTCCATCCATCGGATGATAATTTTTACATATTTTTCGGCTGTTTGTATCATAGAAACGAAGTTATTAAAAAGATTTCGATATAGGAAAGTCCGAATTTTTCAAAAAAACAATTTAGATCAGAACTCTCGACAATGAACAAAGAAGGCGACTCGCTCAGGAGACCGGCGCCGTCAGTCATTTCGTATAGTCGCATGCTTGTACAGAAAAGATCATAGCCATGCGATATACGAAATGAGAGCTTATGGACTTTACTTTCAATGCGCATTCATGGATTCTTTGGATTCTCTCATACTTTTGTGAAATCAAGAATTATTTACGGTTTGTTCGTCGAACAATTCAAAATGGCGCCAAAATTAATTTGGTTGAAATACCAGTTTTAGGGAAAATATGGGTTTCTCAGTTCAACAACACAGTTGTAACGAATAGAATACATTAATTTTTGTGACTTCGGCGACGTATACACAACTATGTAGGTTCTGAGGTATTCATGATTTAAAGAAATAACACACAATAAAAAAATGAGATTCAACCAAGGGAGGTAAGGGGGGGGAAGATAACTCATGAACAAAATATCTCGTTTACGACAGGTGACCAAGAAACATACTCTGTTAGCACCCGGCTACACATGAATCAGGCCATTTAATGAAAAAACAACTGTTATTTTATGCAAGTTTTAAAATCTGATGGTGCTACATGAGCTACATTTTAATATCTACATTTTTCATGTGTGTGTGTGTGTGTGTGTGTGTGTGTGTGTGTGTGTAAATTCTTATGGGATATAAGGGAATTAAATTTTGTGGGTGGAGTGTGATTATTCCAATATTTTTCGGTAAGACAAAATTCTTGACGCACGTCAGGCAGCGTAATATTTTTTTCGGAGAGCAGAAAGTGCTTCTTCACTGCTAGAGTGTTACATGAAAAAGGAAATGCTTGTACGCATGCCTGACGTGCGTCAAGAATTTTGTCTTACCAAGTGTAGACAGCATGACAGAAGGCTGGTCTACACAAGCACAGTTCAAGGGAAGTAACCGCAATGTTAGTCCATTGTTAAAACCTTCTGCCTTCAAATGCAAACCTGGTGAAGTGGGGGAAAAACAGACGATCCTTCATGCCCCCTTTGCCATGAAAAACAAACAGTGGAGCATGTCCTAAGCTCATGTAAAGTAGCCCTGGCTCAAGGAAGGTACGCATGGAGGCACAACCAAGTGCTCAAAGAGATTGTACAAGTAGTCTGGGCTAGTACCAACACCACAAAAGGGAAAATCAGGACTCCAAAAGCACTCGCAACATTCTTCACGGCAGGAGGCAGCGAATCATGGCCAAGAACAACAGTGCCACTCGGAACATGCAGGCAGAGTCTGCTGGACGGGGCAGATGACTGGGAGTGCACAGCAGACCTCCCAGAATGGAATAGTCACCCCCAGAGATTATCAGCAAGAGTGGCATGAGACCAGACATAGTATTACACACTCTCAGTCAACCAAGCAGCTGATCATGATCAAGCTCACGGTGCCATATGAGAACAGAATGGAGGCAGCTCAGATCTACAAGACTGGAAAGTATGCTGATCTGGCAAACAGCCTGAGGAGGAGAGAAGGCTATCAGGTCAAAGTTCTCACTGCAGAAATTGGAGCTAGGGGGGTTGTGTGGGAATGTCTGCATACAGCCTCATGAAACAGCTCTCAGTTGCAGGGAGGGAAAAAACCAAAGCCCTGAAAGCAATGGCAGAAGCGGCAGAGGGTGTTCAAGTTGGATCTGGTCAAGGAGGAACAAAAGTGAACTTCATAAGGCTTAACTTTCCTACAAATATCAGGTGCCCCTGTGGCTCAGTGGTTAGTGCGCGAGTCATTAGGTGGAAATGAGCATGTCCAGAAGGGCATGGGTTCGAATCCCAGTCATGGCTCATCCCAAGATGGAAAAAAAAAAGGGGCAGCAGAGGGACATCCGGAGTCATGAACGGGGTGTGGCCCAACCCCCCTAGAGTGTCAGGAGATAAGGGCCCGAAACACTCGCTTGAAGGGGGCTTCTCTTCTGAGGACTCTCTGCTGCCACGCTCTCCACGAGTTTCTTTCTACTGTTTCCTTGGGGGAGTTGTCCCCCTTGAGTGGTAAAACGAAGGTTGGGGAATTGAAGATAATGTATTTTTGATTTGGTTCTAGTTACTATTTTTTTTCTTTGTATACAAAAAATCTTGTTGGGAAAGTTACTAGAGGTAATTATTGGGGGGGTTGAAATAAATTAATTCAGGGAAATAATAACCAAGTTCACCAACTACTTCCTGTTTCCTGACAAGTTCCACATCCTATTTCCTGTTCCTTGACATAGCAATTTCCTGCACATTTTGACCGGCTGGAGAGAGAGAGAGACACTTTGTCTGCCTAGAGAGAAAAACAAAGTTGGCAGAGTGGTCTTTTAATTCAAGGTTAGTAAGCTGTAGTAAGTCAATATTATGAATTGGGCTTGTCTAGATACTTGTCCAAGTTAGTATGTTGAACCGGTTTGGCTTACCATGTGCTTTTGGTAGACATCTGAAATTGGGGAAAGGATCCTGGCCATTTTACAGGATATTTAGTAGCTGGTTTGTTGAAATAGTATTTAGGCATGTTGAAGAAATTAATAGACTTATTTCTTCTGTCATGTTTATTCAGTTCTCTTGTGCTCTCTTTTCACAAGTTGAACAGAACTAAGGCTGTAAGAGTTAATCTTAGCGACCAGTGTAAATTTTTTTTTTCTCACTTGGACTTCCCTTAGTCTGTATATTTTCTCTTACCACCTTTTAAGGGTCATTGCTAACAATGTGTACCTAGGGCTAGGGTTCATGATTTAGCGCAATACTTCTGACATGGGATTATTGTACTAATAGAAGGTTTGTACAGTTAGGGCCTAGTCCCAGTGAAAAAAACTTTTTATTCCTTTGTTTCTATGAATGACCCTTGCAACTAAGAAGAAGAGATTTGCTTAGCTTTTAGCATGTATTGTGTTACTACATTTGAGCTTTTCTCAGTGCTAGGAGTTGTGGAGACAAATTGTTGTTGTACTGATTTAGGAATAATTTTTAGGATGTTTGTTGGTTATTTCTGCACAAGGGCTTGAATGTTCATGTATGGGAAGAGTTTGTAAGAGGCATCATGCTTCCACGCTAGTGGGTTAAGATTGCTGATTTGCTGGGATATTTGTTGGGTGTCCCAACATTGATGTGTGTTTGATTGATGCGTTCTTTTATGTTCAGTGGTGTTGCTATTGTTGTAGCTTTTTTAATTGTAGATTCTTCGCCATAGAAGGCTAATGTATTGTGTTATATGTTTATTCCCAGGGGCCACCTTTTCTTCGTCTTCGTCGTTTTCTGTCACAATTTTATTTTCCCCCTTACCCTTGCCTCCCACAAATCTTGCCCAATTACCCTCATTTACCCTGCGCCCCAGGTTGTCCCTGGTCTAGTCTGCAGCTATCAGTACTCTGCTACCCATCTCAAAATACCTGCGGAACCTCAGGGATGGGATGATGCTTATGTTGGGCTGGACCTTTTGATGATTTATTTGATGCTTGATGTTAACCTTAATTTTGGTTTTGAAAGTCTTTTGACTCAAAATTCATTGTTGTGTGTTCGGGTTAAATAAACCAGTGATTGATTGTTAAATTGAAATTGTTTAGTGAGACAAAATTAAAATAGTGAGACAAATTGTAAGCCACTTGTTTTGTCTGCGTAAGCAAGAGCCTTCCTCGGCCCCTCCCTGTAGACAGTCAGCGTGACTTCCCCTGTTCTATATTTCTCCTTCTTTCTCTCTCTCTCTCTCTCATCTTGCTCCTGCTCTCTAAATTGGGGATTACTGTGTGTGTCTGTCTTCACGAAAAATACAGAATATTCGCAGTCCGCCACAAATTCCCTTATGTCCCATACGAACTTTTTTCACACACACACATACACTCTCTCTCTCTCTCTCTCTCTCTCTCACTCACTCACTCACTCTCTCACACATTCTTATTCTTTAATGCTTGTGAATCTAGAAATGCTGATCCTGCTAATTATTTTGAGACATTTAGTAAATAAAAAAAAAAAAAATCCTTGTTGTTTTTTCAGACAAAAGCGAAAAAAACAGCACCAGTTCCTCATTTTGGGAAAGTGACAGTGACCTGTTTGAAGAAGGGTAAGTACAGCACATTTATCTTTTTTGTTGTGAAGTTGTAATGAACCATGATTTTGTTGTTTGTAATAACTTATTTCATTTTTTATGTATTCAACGTTTCCTACGTGAAAACTTTTGCATACATCGGTGGTATTGCTCTTGAGTTTTTATCTGTACTACTGTTCTGTATTTCTGTCGGTCATTCAGATTCATGAATCTGAACCTTCTTAACCCTATATCAGTATATGCTAATGTATGCATTTGTCAGTCCACATAATTTTATCCTGACTAGCCTTTCAGAAGTTGAATTGTTCAGTCGGCAGTGTCCAAATGTTGTAGAAGCAAATAAACTATTATTATTTTATAAACTGGTCCTGTGTCATTTAATGTACAAAAAATGTTCATAGTCCCAATGCTTGGCAGAAGTTTGTATAGGAGAGGGAGGATATGTATTGCGAGAGAGTACAGTTTCTTCCAGAGGATTAATTAGCTTAACACTCCGTATTTTTCTGTGCTGTCCTTCTCCAGATGACTTAAAGTTTGAAGCAGTGAATAAGCCACATGACTGATTGAACAAGAACTCAGTTTTGTAACACATTTTATGATGCCTTTATGATTTCTTGTGCCAGCAGAATCCCAAGCATTGCAACTACAAAGTTTGCAGATATTCAGATGTTCTCGTTTATAATTTAAACATGGTCCTGTGTACCCCAGCATTGTTTTAGTGTTTCCAAATGGTAAATGCCAATCTGCTTAAACATCTTAATTTTGCAGGAAACATTAAAGGTCAAGACCTAAGAAAAGAGGCAACCGAAAGAAACTGAGGCAAGTTGCTCAGGATGGTTGTATTAATAATTGTGTGATTTTTGCTATTTAGTATTTTGTTTGATGACAGTTTTGTTTGATGTTTCGTATCATAAAAGTTCAGTCCTGTCATTGACAGAATGTTTTTTTTTTTTCATGACAAAAAGGGGATCCATGTGACAAACTGATATCATTTTTAGTGGGAGAGAAAGGCTATCTAGCTCAACCATAACAGTTCCAATTGGGAACATCGAACAGCATGAACATGTATAAATAGGCTGTCTTTCTTCAACAGATGGTGGCATGGAATATATCATCCAGCTCAGTCATGTCAGCTCAGACTTGGCAACATAACAAGTTCATATAGCATATAAATTGTTAGCATAATTTTCATTTACATTATTATGAGAGTTTTTTTTTTTAAATTATATAAACTTTCCAGGATTCAATCTGTGACAGTTAGTTTTGTCTCGTCTCAAAATGGCATCCCAGAATAATGATAAGGAATGTTATTTCACCACTTCCAAACATACTCCTCTTTTAGGACATTAGTAGAGTCTTTAAACAGATAAGATAAAAATAATGAAGCCTCGAACGCTCAAATGTCCAGTTAGAGATGTAAAGAAGAAAAGGTTTACAAATAGGTCTTGCAAGAGGAAGAGGATCTGATACTGCATTAGGAGGTCCACTGTAATGTGTAGTTTTTGTAATGCTGTTGGATGAGCACTTCATTCTAAAAGGTATTCCATTAGGGAGGAAGGTGGCAGAGTGGTTAAGATGTGCGTGGGTTTGAGCCCAAACACAAACCCATTATGAAAATTGGACTTGAAATATGTTTAACTTCAAACCTTGCTAGTAGGAGGCTGTCATGATTCATGAAGATTTTGATAGACATGCATAGGCAGCAATAAAGACAGTGTCAGAGTAATAGTTTCAATTTACCATGCATTGTGAATTTCAGTATATAGCTCTTCTCTGTGCCATGTTTACTTACAATCTTTACATTGCATTTGCATACATTTTTTCTTACATCTTCATTATTTTTCAGGCGAGACCATGCCTATTCCCATACCCTATGCCAGTGATAATGAAATAGGTAAGTAATTATCGTGATAATGATCTTAAGAGCAATTCTAAAATAATTTCATATTTGACGTTCATATTTCATAAAGTGTTTGATTACATACTACATGTGTATTTTGTTTAAGTGCTTGGTGTTTCTTTTATGTGGTATACAGTATACTGCTAAGCAGCCCTTACACTTTTTTTTTAAAATTGTGCATCAGGTTGATGAAAAGAGAAGCAATCTCTACTTTATTCTCAGTGTTTACAGACTATTTGATGCTTTTTTTGCCCCCTGCTAATGATAATAATTGCTTAGTCGCGGAGCCAGTGTGAGTGAGGTCCCTCTCCCCACCCCCTACCCCTGAGGGCATAACCACATCAGTCCAGCAACTGAACTTGATGACACCAGTAACCATGACATGAACTCACCAAGCATGACATGAACTCACCAAGGGCACAGCTGAGAAAAGGAAACTGAAACTGAGGTCGCTATGAGAGCAGTGCTTGAAGGGCCACAGAACCTGAGACAATTTTTCAATTGTGCTAATTGGTGAGGATGAGGAAGATACAGATGATGTCACAGAGTTCATTTTTGGCAAGAGACCACATGACATGGCTGTACTCTATGCCTACTTAAATAATATAGCCCAGCATCAACCAGGCCTGAGAGATACAGACACCTGCAGTGTTGGTCAGGATATTTTAGCAACACTCTCGAAGCACATCCATTAAGCAGATGAGACTCTACTGTGTGGTCTCAGTCTTCCCAGCTTAGCCCATAGCAAACTCAACTCTGGGTAGGAGCCGGTCGGGGCAAAAAACAACCCACATGACTGATGGGATTTGAACCCACTACTTCCCAGATGGTTGTCCTTGACACTAACCACTACACCACGGTGCCTGGTAAATTGTCTGAAGCTTAATTAGTGTGTTTTTTGTTCATTATTGTTGATGGAACAAGGTTTTAGAAGAAGTACAATATTTCTTTTTCATTTATATTGGGAGGAAGGTGGCAGAGTGGTTGAGATGTTCACCTGCCAATTCAGTATGTGAGAAGTACCTGGGTTGTCACCCGGCCTTTTTCCCCTTTTCTCTCCCCAGTTTGATTGACAAATTAAACTGAACATTAAGTTCATTGGATGTGGACTATAACTGAGTCGGCCCGAACTGCCTTCCTGGCCCCCTGTGTACCTTAAAGAATCCACAGCAGTTGAAAATCAAAAAGGGGAGGCGGGGGGGGAAGGGGGGTTCCACTGCCCTGGCAAAATTAATGTAGATTGAAGACGGCTGCCTGGTAGTTCTTACTAGGCCCAAAAAAGTGCCCCTTGTTCTTCTTCTTTTTCTGCGTTCCCTGGTCATGCTGGTCAGATACAAAGTCCGGTACCTCGGGCAAAGTCAGCAGTCTTTTGGATTGAGTCTACCATTCCCCACAGCTTTTCTTGGAGTTCCACTGCACTGGGCCAAAACCCACGTCTTGGGCTGTCGAAGGTGGGACAGGACTGAAGTGTGTGGGCTGGATTCTGTGGGCCTGTACCGCATGGGCACTTATCTGTGTGCGATATATTCAGGTGATGTATGCGGGAGAGCAACTGGCAGTGTGCAGTTCTTAGTCTGAATGTGGCAACTTATTGGGCTTGCTCAAGATGGTGAATGTCATCCTTCTATACCTCCACCTGTTGGCTTTCTCTCCATGCAGTCCTCACTGGCTGTGACTGATTGTCTTACCCTCTCTGTAGATACAGCATGGGCAGTTTGGTGTTGTTGGCTGTCCGCCTTGGAGAGTCTGTCTGCCTCTTCATTCCCTTCCACTTCCATAGCCTTTGTTTTCAAACTGTTGTGTGAATGTAGGTACTAGTAACGCAAAAAAATACTCCATTTTCCTAAAGCAGTACTTTGATCTATACCTAA
Organism: Conus betulinus; assembly: GCA_016801955.1. Lineage (NCBI taxonomy): Eukaryota > Metazoa > Mollusca > Gastropoda > Neogastropoda > Conidae > Conus > Conus betulinus. The sequence goes on from JADBJO010015491.1 coordinate 36,712, forward strand.
TGTGATGGTGGAGCTTTGGTCGCCAAGAAACTTGCATCACAAACCCATTTTGTCGGCAAGAATTTCATTTGACCAATGTTTGAGATTTGGTTCTCAGCTGCATTATTTATTGGTGGTGGTCATTTACTCAATATGTGTGGCAGAACGCTTTCGATGACTGTGCAAGTGGATTATTGTTAATGATGACTTCCACATACTGATGGCTTTCGTCACATTTTTTAACTGCAGAATGTTTTGTACTACACATATGCTGTTGGTTTTAAGCAGAATGCACAGCTTTGCTCCAGTCATAGCACGGATCACTTGTTCAGGTATAAGTGTACATACAAATTAAAAGATGATCAGAATGAAAGCAGAGGTCAGCATTGTTACTCCTTGTTACAGGAAGGTGTGACCAAGGCAGCAGGCAACAGAAACCTGATGAAGACCAGCCACAGCACTTGTCATCTGCCCTTGGAACACCAGTTTCCTGTACCACAGAACCATGTGGATCTACTTCTTCAACAGATGAACGAGGTGAAATATGTGATGTAATCCAGGTGTTTCTTAAATTTATTTTTGGCAGTTGACTGATTACATTGAATCTTGTCATCTCTTAGAGGCTGTGGAACATAGTCTGGTTTCATTACAAATTGTCAAAGAATAGCACATGGAGGCTTCAGATGAAGTTCACACTTCAATCTTTCAATACAGTTGGCAAATGATTGGCTGAAAATAAAGAGTAGGTGGGTGAATCAGTTGCCATGTCCTGGACAATAAAGTAGTTGAGGTCATAATTGGCTGTGTCACTGCATGTGCGCCACTTCCCTCTCGGCAAAACCATTTTTTTCACAGATTTTGATAACACAAATAAATGTCCACATGATCAATGAAGTAGTTGGTAGGTTGATTGATTGTGAGAATAGGTTTTCTTTTGTTAGTTCAACATTTCACTTAGTTTGCAGTCCACTTGCATTTTTCAGACCTAAGAGTCCAAATATTTGTAGTAGTGTAGCTTAACTACAAGAAATGTGTCCCAGACTTTAAAAAGTGATGATTTTTTTTTATTTAATGGCTAACATTTTAATTTCAGAAGTATGGAATAAGCCATGGCATGTGACTTGTCCATAGGTTGTTTAGACCAAGTATTATAGAAAGGCAAGATTTTCCCTATTTCCTCCCTCCATGCAAGTTTGTCAAGGGATATCCAAGAAAAAATTTGCTAAGTCATTTTAAGGTATTAGTGGCATTCTATCAAAATGTGTGTGTGTGTGTGTGTGTGTGTGTGGTTTGATCATGTTAGTAGTGGTGTAATTGTATGATATCTTATCACCTTCTGTAATGATTTCATTTTTTTAAGAAAAATATATTGCTTTCTATCTCTTAAAGAGGTGCTATGGCCTCATAGTTGAAATATTTTACTCCAGAAGTCATAATTTCATTTCTTAAGACATTTTTTCCCATGGTGTTTATTACCAAATGTTTGTTTATTTACGGTTAGTTTGTTCATTCTTTGTTGTTGTTTTATGTTTTGTGCCACCCCTACAGCATTGTACCCTACACCACTCATTCATGATCTTCATCCACAGCCATACCTCATCTAGTCTGACTATAGCCATAGCCACTGCAGCACTCATGGAGCAGTCAGTGCTAAGTCATTAAGAGGCAGCCCACCAGAGGAGGCACTGCACTGCTGCCTGCTGAGTACTTCAGTGGTGTTTCTGTTTCTTACATATATTTAGAATCCTTTTAGACTATGTTTTTAACTGGTTTCAGAAATGGGAGGATATTCCTTGCATGTTGCCATGGCAGGCCCTCAATTTTATGGTCCTGTAAATTATGATTCATCTCTGGGATAGGTGAAAAGTACACATTCAATGAAGCATTTGTGTTGTTGTTTTTTTCAATAGGCAGTGGTAGTGGGCTCTATGTGGTCAGCTGGACATTAAACAGTCATGATGATAATAGTTAGTGGCAAAATTTATATTTTTTTATCTTTTAAGAAAAAAAGCCCCCATTGTTCAGAAATATCTCATTTCTGCTTTCAGAGTCGAGCCATGATAACTTGTCTGAAGAACGGGCATCACTTGAAAAGACCAGAAACCCTCATGTCTACAGGACACCAGCTCCAAGAAATAGGTGCCAAAGGCAGCGATCCAAGAGACATCGGAAAAGAGTAAAGTGCTGCATTGAAAACTGTTCAGGATTGGTTGTAAACTTGGCTAGACATCTCAGGCAAATCCATAAAGACATTCCTGAATATGAAGTTCGCGATCTGATTAAGAGAAACAAGGGAACACCAAAGCGCTCATATCCTGTGCTTCAGTGCAGCGTGGATGGCTGTATTTGGAAAGGGACAAGAGTTGAAAACATCTAGCTTCAAAAGTACATGGGTATGATAAACACACTGATAAAATTGTGGCTAAAAAATATCAAAAGCTCCAGTGCTTCTTCAAAACATACTTTGGGCCAGAATAAGTATACAGCAGCATCTTTGTCAAATGAATTTCTGATTTGGTTTGAATCGATAGCAGGTGGGAACTTTGTGCCTGACTTTATGGATACTCATAAGCAAAAGGAAAAAAGAAACGAAACAAAAAGGTTGCATACATGGTTCAAGTGGTTTTGGAAAAATGCCTGGGAACGGGGAGAATTTCACTCATCAGCTCTTCATCGCCTGTCAACAATTGGAAGACCAGTAAAAGATGGTCAGCTTTCAGTAGTTGAGCAGCTAAAACGTAGACAAGTCCTGGGGCACAGTGAAAAACTATTTGAATGCTTTCACCCATTTCTTGGACTTTTTGGAAGCAAAGCAGCCTCCTCTCGTTGATGCTGCTTCTCTTGCTTCTGTTTGTACATGGCTGAAGTGGTCACTCCATACTGTGACAAAATTTGCTTTGGAAGAGCTCTAACGCCGAAAATTACAAGATCGGAATGAGGTGATCAATTTTGATCACATAAACCAGTACTTAAAGATGAAAATTGCCAAATCTTTGTTGAAATCTGGTGTCAGTAAATCACAAGAAGTTGAGGAGCAGAAAAAACAAGCTCACAGAATTGGCCGACATCTTCTCCTCCAGTTGGCTGTTCAAAACGGGAAGAGGGACAGGTGTGTTTGCTGACCTGAAATGCTCGGATATTGGAAAAGCACAGAAGGGGATGGATACGTGCTGCTTGTGGCAGAAGGAAAAAACTCTTGCGTTTCTGGAGCAGCAGGTATTTTTTGCTCTGATGATGAATTTGAACTTTTGAACACATTCATCACAGATGTACGACCATATTTGATCCCAAAATGGACCAAGTGTTCTGCCATCTTTCTGGAGACCGAGCTTCTGTTGGAGAAATAGGTGACTTTTTGAAAAGATGCTTGGGTTGACCTTGGTTCCATTGTGAGTTTTGGTTGTGGGCAAAATGACTTCACACATTGATCAGAAAAAAACAATTATCAGTAAATCAAGAGAAGAAGGGATCAACAGAGATGAAAAACATGACATGGCTGTTCACATGGATCACAGTGTGCAAACTGCCGATCGACATTATGATGTGAGCACCGGTTCAAAACTGACAGCAAAATTCCGTACAGTCTTTGCCCATTTTCATGACCCTTTAGACTCTGATGAAGAGAAAAAAACCAGGATGATGTCTTGCCCTCCAGCAAAATGAATCAGGCTATTCATCTCTTAAATTGATCCCCAAACAGGAACGTTATAGGGATGAAAACTGTGGTGACTCTCCACAAGTTTTTGGACAGGTGAAACCAAAAGGACATACATTTGGCAAGCCTGATCTCTTAACTAATGAAGACAAGATGAGACTGTTGAGATGTTGCTCAGATGTCATTGACAGTGGCAGAAAGAAAGCATTTGTTGTCACAAAAGTAATGATAATCCAGAAAATACAGCTGTCAGGACCAAACTTTTCTGATCTTTTAAAAGATTACACAACAGCTCAGTTGTGCAACAGGATTCGATGTGAAATAAGAAAAACAAAGTAAGGTGGTGTCGTGCTATTGTTTTCTTCACAGAACATCATTTACTGGAATGCATTGCTGAGAAATTCTCTAATATTCCATTGCATTTTACTGTTAGATTGTGCAAGGACAAGTATAAATCAAAATGTTCACACCTTGATGTGAATAGTCTAAGACTAGTGAGCATTTCATATGAACTTGAAGTGAAAACCTGAATGCAGACAGATTATTCAGATAATTCATGTGTAGAGAATTCTTGGAGCCTCCCATGACAACTTTTTTTTACTGATTTGTTGTTATTATAATTTGAAATAACAAATGTTTGCTTTGGTGTGGCAGTTTGAAAATAAAATCTTATTTTTTTTTTGGTGTGACATTTTGCATGTATATGTGTGTGCGTTTTTCTCCACAAAGAATATGAAAAGCTTTTTTGTTGAAGTTCTTCACATATTTCATCATTGTAGAAAAACTGCATTTACTGATATTTTTCATTTACCTTGTTTGTTGGAGTATTCATATGAAAAGATAATAAAGATCACTTTGTGGTTTTAGAAATTTACTTAATCTCCACAGAAATTAACTTAGGTTTAATGTTACAAAAAAGTTTTGGTTGTATTGGTGTATTTTTTTTTTAAATGGTGTGGATACAAGACAAGATCTCAGTGACCAGCACCACGCAAGCTGTGAGGGCATTCTATTGAAAGTAAAATGCTAATGAACGCTTGCACTGGAAGTGTGCATGATTATTACATTTTGAATATATCAAGTTTTTGTAGGAATCGGGTTTCCTTCTTTTAAAATGTGATCTTATTGTTCATTTGAGAATTTTCTCTTGAAATAAATAGTAGAGAGTAGTCAGATCTGTGGAATGTCATAAAGGCTGCTATCTGGTTTACCTTTTGCCCTCTGCGTGTGAGTGAGTGAGAGTGTGTGTGTGTGTGTGTGTGTGATTCTCCTTGATGTTTTTACAAAATGGAAGTGTTTTGTTAAGTCTTAAGCACAGTTATCTGGAAAAATTCAAAGGAAATGTCATATTTGTACTGTTTCATTGCACTCTTTTTAAATTGAAAAAATGAACACATTGAACTTCCAAGCTCATCTCTCTGGAATGGAATTCGATAGGGAGCTAATGAAACCCTGTTCCCACACCCATCCCCGCCTCCTGTAGGTGCAAGAGTCTGCAAAAACTGTCATGTGAGGAATGCATGCACAGGTCCATAGCTTTTTCTCTCAGTGTTTTGCCATGTATAGTTCTTGATATTACACAATGTGATTTTAAATTTGGGATGTTAATTTTGACTCGCTGTCAAAAAAAACTATTTTATCAGGGTCATCTCTGCTTTCATCTCTATCAGAAAACATGTTCGACATGTAGTTTCATTTTGATGCTGCCTTCTAAAACAAAATTCACCGAGAGTGTCAGAATCATGACCTTGATATAGGTCCGTGTTGAATTGTCATATCAGTGTGGGAGTGGTATATATGTATGTATTATATATATATTTTTTTTTTTTTTTCTGTTGAGAGGATGATTACTACTATTTTCAAGCTTGTAACTGATTGTTTCAAGCAAGCTTTACTCTCTTTTGAGAATTCCTGGTCAGTATTTACTGGAAATATGCTGAGAAAAACGATGCTGTATATTTTGTTCAGCTTTTTTTTTTTTTGGCTGTCTCATCATGTGTGCCCTCTCAAGTGGCATTACTCCCATGCCGCTCATTCCGGATGTCTGTCCACAGCCACACTCACCCTGGATTGTTTAGCCGTTAACGCCGCTATTGGCATTCCACAGGGAGCAGTCAGTATCGAGTCACCATGAGGCAACCCACCAGAGGAGGACCCTGCACTGCTGCTGAGTCACTTTGGTGGAATTCCATGGTGCATTTTCTGATCCAACATACTCGGGACACCACCTACTAAGCCCCTTACTGTTGACAATAATGGCTTTTGTCACAGAGCCAGCCGCCCCGCGTGAGTGAGGTCCTCCTCCGAGGGCACCACCACATCCATCCGTCCAGCGACAGCTCCCATGAATGGATGAGACTCGACTGTTTGGTCCCAGTCTTCCAACTGAGCCAGTAGCAAACTCAACTCTGGGTAGGAGCAGCCAGTCAGGGTGGAAAATCCTGGCATTTTCGAGGATTCGAACCTGACATCCCAGCGCCAGTCCTCGACGATAACCACTTCGCCACAGGCCGGCTGTTTTGTTCCAGATTTTTATGTCGATATTTTTTGTGTTTACAACAGTTGTTTACTGAACAAGACCAAAGCACATGCTTTGGTCGTCGTTAGTTGGGTTGCATAACTTTCAGAATTGTCTAACTATTCATAATCACCTCCCATTATGCAATCAAAATTGTTGTTTTTTCTATATATATATGTGTGTGCATTATAAATGATAAAGAAAAGAGTCTTGATTAGAAAAGTTTTTTGTTTACTTTGAAAAATATGCAGAGTGAAAAAAAAAAAAGAAGCAGGAGTGTGTGTGTGTGTGTGGTGTGGTGTGTGTGTGCTGTTGCAACATCCACATGAGTGATGTGTGGGCATGAGTGTTTATGGGGGTTTGTAGATGGTATGAATAGCATAAAGACAGAAAAAGCGGCTCAGCATGGAAGAGTTTGAACACCTGAAACATAATGTTTGAAATGCATGGTTTTATAAACTGTTAGGTGCATAAAATAATGCGAGATATCTCGCTATGAGCACCAAAGCGACAAATAGCATGAGCTGCTACTACGTTGCCTGGAGCTCAGAACACGTGTTAAGCACCACCCTCATCACCCTCCCAGTAATGTGTGTAAACTTTTAGCCACACAGCAGAATGGCAGTCTCTAAAAAAACACAAGACGGACTGTGAATAGTACCACATCGCTGACCACTCTGTGTGTGTGCTGTGTTGTGGTTGGGGGAGCTGTGGTTTGTGTGTATATTTCTATGAATTGCGCATCATGATTCCAGTG
>JADBJO010015492.1:2500-15000 GCA_016801955.1 Conus betulinus
TCGACTCTCCCCATTGAACTCTGTCCGTCTCCTCGCTCTGTCCTCTTCCGGTTCTCTCTCCGCCCTCACTCTTCCTCTCTGTCGTCTCGTCTCGCCTCTCTCTCGCTCTCCGCCTCTCTCTCTGTCTCCACTGCCTATCAGGGGGGAGGGGAGGAATCGGGGCTGAGCAAGGTGAAGGGCGGCGGCTCGAGTCTAGGGCCACAGAAAAGGCTAGGCAACAATTGTGGGGGGGAGTGGATGGTGGAGGGCTTAGGAAGAAGTGAAGGCGGAGAGAGAAAAAAAAAAAAACACGCACTCGCCTAGCAAACCATCTTTGTCTGTGATCAAGTGCAAGCACGTTTTTTCGTCTGACCCGATACAGCTTTTTTTGAGTGGCTGAATAACTTAAAGACTACCTCTCAAGAGGTAGTAGTAGATAGTAGCGACCTGGTAGTAGTAAGTAGTAGTAGAGATAAGTAGTAGTAGTAGTAGTGGTAGTAAGTATCTCATTTAGTAGTCATTGTGCTCGTCCGTTGTCGCGGTGTATTAGTAGTAGTAGGAGTAGACGCGCATCGAAGATTGTATAAAGTAAGGCAGAAGATACAGTAGCATTGCGACGAAGATGAACGACAGGACGGATATATGTTTGTTACGTCATGATCCAGCATTAGTTCATCTATCCCTGGATGCGTGTTTTCAAAGCTCCTTATGTTTCTATGTTGATTTCCTTAGTCTGTTACTAAGTGTCGGCTGTTGGAAGTAACAGGTTAAGTAACGAAAGACCGCTCAACAGAGCAATCCAAAAAGAAAAAAAGAAAAAAAAAAAAAAAAGGAGAATTGACTGTTTTGTCCAGTGGCACGAGATAGTTTCATTTCCCTTTCTCTCCCCAATTTCTTATCGTCCCCTCTCGCTTTCCTCCCTCGCATTCTAGTCGCTTCCCCCTCCCCCCCCCCCTCTCCCATACAACACACTCTCCGAAAATGTGCATTCACAAATACACACAGACGCGCACGCCGAAGCGCACATACATAATCACACCAGTCACAGGGTAGGACACACACACACACACCACACCCGCATAGGCCGCGCAAGCGCACGCACCACTCACGCACGCACGCCGCACGCACACACGCACACATACACCCCAACAGTACACACACATACACACTAGTTCACAGTACACACACACACACACCATCACAGCACACACAAACACACCGCCACCACACGCACACACGCTTTAAAAAAAATGATGTTAAAACCTAGTGTGTTTATTACAAAACATAACACGTGAATCTTATTGTTGTCTGCATGTTCAGACATAAAAAAATAATTCCAGAGTTGATGTGCAACATAGTGCGCAGCATCGTTTGGAGTCACCAAGCTCTAACATAAGAGTTTTTTGTATGCTTGAGGGCGGCACACGTTTTGGGTGGAAGTCCGGATTTTAGCGAAGGTTCCTTTTCTGTGTTGGGGGGTGGGAAAAAAAAGATGGGGATATGAAACCCGCAAAGGGAAGATGTGAATAATGTCCAAAAAAAGCTAAAAAAGTGAACAAGGAAGCTCGAAGAACGGTTAAGTTTCTGAAAAAAAAAAAGAAAACTGGTTGTTATTAGTTTTGTTAAAAGGGGAGCTTTTTTCCATGCACGGCGCGTGTATGTGCCGAACATCTGCGAGGTTTTGTAATTACCATGATTATTCTGGATAATCCCTCGCGCTGTTGCACACCAGGCGGCAGGTTGGGGGACTCGGTCCACACTCGCACCCCAAGTGCCACACATTGAGCACAGCAACACTGCCATCCAGAACATGTGCGTGCCCAGCATAGCGCACTACAAATCTTTCTAAAAAAAAGCAACTCTTTTCGATGAAAAATTTTTTTTCATACATGTCTAATATCACGCTAAGTTGGTAAGACGTACGACACACGTGGAATCACGGGCACACCGCCACACTGGGCCGGGCGGGTGCAACACACACACACATCACACACCACAACACCCCCACAGCACCACACACCACACACACACAACGTGGCGGCCCGAGCGTCGTCGCACATATCACAGCACTACTGCACGCATACACTAGCGAACGCACCATAGCGGAAATCACAGACGGGTGACACAGGCATACATCAGAGCTCCTTCTACGCCCTTCCCTCCCACGCGACGCATACTCCAAGACCAACGTGGGCACCACGGCAGGCGGCAGCATGTGCATTGTCGGTATGGGTGGCGTGCGTGGGTGCGCAGTCACGAGGCAAGCACGTCAACACTAGCAACACATACACCAAAAACTAACTAAAGAACCTGGGGGGGGAGGGGCCTCTCAGGTGGCGGGGAGAGAGAGAGTGGTGGAGGTTGAGAAGTAGAGAGTGGAGGAGAGAGGAAGGAGATAGATAGATTGAGAGAGAGAAGCGAGAGAGAGAGTAGAGGTAGAAGAGGACGAGTACAGAGACAGAGAGCGAGAGAGAAGCGTGGTGGGGGGACACGAATAAACGATGGGGAATCTTTATTTTATGTAATATTCCGAAGGCAGACTAAACATAAAAAGCGATTGTCCAATGCAACGATGCTTAATCGAAAAGATTTGGCGCACACCCTTGGAGATTGCAATTCCTATCAGACATCTTTCATGGGCTGTTTAGCATAGAGTACTACATGGGTTTTCTGTGTCTTCACTGCTTCTTTGGCAGCCCTTGGGGATGGGGGGTAGAGCTAATCCAATGATGTTGGGTTATTGACGGAGGTTTATGAACTATGTGAATTGCTCCAGGTGAGGGAGAGAGTGGGGGTCATTGTTTTATATCTTGTTTGTTGTTTGTCCATATTTTCTGAATTGAGTACGGTTCAGAATAGTTAACTGTGCCGTTTCCATTGTTTGAAGGTTTTTGCCACAGATTCTTCCTTGGGATACTGCTTTCCAATTCACCTGGCTTCCAAGCGTGCGCATGTCGCGTGCTCGCAGCGCGCACACACGCACACACACACCCACATACACACACACACACACACGTACACACCCACACACACAGCACATCCCACGCACGCCACGCACACACACAACCACACACACACACACACACACACACACACACCACACACACTCCACACATTCGCGTTGCGCACGCCGTTGACGCATGGCATGCACACAACAAACATGCACACATGTACAACACACATCCCACACACCACACACACACACACACACACACACATCACACACACAGACACACACGCGCTGTCAGCCTTTGCGCACACAAATCAGCGCGTGCGCAATGAAATCACACACTCACACAGTCACGCACCACACGTAGGACACAAAAGTCCACTTTCAAATACACACACACACACACCCACACACACACACACACACACACACACACACATTCTTTGATCTAACTTATTCACTCACTCACACACACACACACACACACACACACACACACACACACCACACACACCACACACACCACACACACACACACATTATGCATGCATGCACACGCACACATGGACACGCACGCCCGCGCGTGCCTGCTCACATACATACATCACACACACGTGTATGTATGTATGTATGTATGTGTGTGTGTGGTGTGTGTGTGTGTGTGTGTGTGTGTGTGTGTATAACACAGAAATACACAAACACACACCACACACCACACACACACACATGCACGCACGCACGCACGCACACGTTGTTGCTTGTGAATCAACGACAAGGCAATGCATTTGAAATGGGTCTTGATAACCAACCACCTTGTGAGCAGCTATCAGAATACCGTGCAAGTTTCTGTGCTACACGTGGCTGCCGTTTGCGCAAACAGTCTGTGCACACACTCCCCGGATGTGGTCATACCCAGATCAGAACAACATGGAGAAGAAGAACCGCCACCACCTCTACACCAACAATGAATGAGTACTTCGTCAGTGGTCTTCGCAGAAGTTTTTTTTTTATATATTTAGTGTGGCGACATTGATGTTGGGCATTATCTGCATCGACCGACGTGTGCTTTTCTGCTTTTTTTTTTTTTTTTTGGGGAAGTAACTTTCTGGAACTTGCAGAATTCGACCGGTTGAAGAAAGCGGGATGTTCTGTACTTTCAAACTGCCGAAGTTCATATACCACCGGGGTCAAGGTGAATACTATTTATTGTCGGCCCACACCAGTGTTAACAGTGATTGACAGATACCCCATTCCGTGATTGACAGTTGCCTCTCTCTGTGATTGACACGATCAAGATCTGTGCGATACGAGTGGAAGCAAGGGGTAGGTTATGATCTGTGTGTGTGTGTGTGTGTGTGTGTGTGTGTGTGTGTGTGTGTGTGCACGCGCGCGCGTGCTTGCGTGTGTCGTTCTGTTTCAGGACATATCACACATACTTTGTAGACGACTAAATAAGATGATTTCACATATTACCAGAAAAGTTCATTAAGCGTGTGTGCGCGCGTGCGCGCGCATATGTATGTATTCACGCAAGCACACACATACACGCGCGCACACACGCACGCACGCATGCACGCGCACACAACACACACACACACACACCACACACACACACACTCACAGACAGACAGCCACACACAGACAGACGCAGACACAGACACAGACACAGACACACCACAGACACAGACACACACACACACACACACACACACACACACACACACACACATGCACACACACACACAGAGGCAGGTAAGTGTTGCCATCTGTAGATCGAGCAACATCCTATTGGTTTCCATTTAAAACGGTTAATTTTTGTCCGTGTGCGCTCAACGGAGAAAAATGAAACATTTAAAAAAAAAAGAGAGAGAGAAAAAAATCAAAGCCCCCCACCCCCCCACCCCCTCGCCCTCCACCGATTCACAGATAGGGGGATGGGGGGGGGGGGGGGGGGGGGGGGCGACGGGGACGGAGAAAGTGGGTATCAGATTGGAGAGGAAAGGGGAACAGTATTGAGGTGGAAAAAAGATGGAGGGAGAGAAAAGAGAGAAACGTCTTAAGTACCTCTCTGTTGTGTGTGTGGTGTGTGTGTGTGTGTGTAGAGGGGGGTGTTACTGTCGTCGTTGTTTCTTGTTCAGTTTAACGTTTGTCGGCATCAGTAATATCAACAGAGGTGTGCGTGCATGTGTGTATGTGTGTGTGTGTGTGAGCGCGCGCGCGTGTGTTTATGTGCGCAGGCGTATGTTCATAGACTGTGTTTGGTGTGTAGTGACGCATGGATGCCATGCATACAGGCGAGATCAGCGGAAGTTGCGCCTCGCTTGAGAAGTGTTCACTGGCGGTCAGGTCAAGAAGCAGACCAACTCCGGCCGACGACAGCGTGGGCTTGAAGAGTGGCGGACTGGTCTAACTTACAGTTTGTTCAGGAGCTAGGTCGTGCTGACAGTGACAGCAGTGACAGACCAGTGCTAGGGACTCCCAGTGCAGAGGAGACAGACTTGCTTCGGCACTGTGTTACGACAGCAAGGACGGCTTTGACGATAACTCTAGTAGGCCTACAAGACTTGCCTCAGCACTGCGACTGCACAGCTGTACTGTTAGTGTGTTAAGACAGCAAGGACGGCTTTTGACGATAACTCTAGTAGGCCTACAAGACTTTGCCTCAGCACTGCGACAGCACAGCTGTACTGTTAGTGTCTTAAGACAGCAAGGGCGGCTTTGACAGTAGCTCTAGCACAATTGCTAGGCCCGGAGATTCTTATAGAGTGACAGAGCACGACTGTGATTCGGTAGTTGGTGCCATTGGAGGGCTTGAAAAAGAATCCTGACGAAAAACTTCCAAGCCAGTGTCTGGGACTGACCCATAAGGTAGAGTGCGTGTGCGTGAATGTGCAAGTGTTTATATGTGTATAAAACAATTTCTCCAAAGTGTAGAGTAAACACTTAAGGTGTGTCGTAGTACTTTTTCTGTGTCCTGTTGTGTTTGTTGTGGGTGTCATGTATGAGGGTGTGTGGGTGTGTGTGTGTGTTGTGTGTGTGTGTGTGTGTGTGTGTGGTGTTTGAGAGTGATACGCATTCGCATGTGTGCTTGTGGACAGCGGTTCCTCGGAATTAACTTTGCCGATATCAGTTCAGGATTAATAATCGATTCTCTCCTTGACTTGAAGAAAACTTATCAGTCAAATAAAAAATAAAATAGTCAGGATTTTATAGATTACAAGCAAGCAAGGTGATAACAAATTCAAATAAAAAAATAGTCAGGATTTATAGATTATTCAAGCAAGGTGATAACAAATTAGTTGTTCAGTCAGTCAGTCGAGCACTTTACTCTATCAGTTACTTGGATACTCGTTCATTTCACCCTTTAATGTGATATAAATCTGTCAGTTTTTTCTTGCAGCAACTTAAAACTGTTCCAAGTGTCATTACCGGCGAAAACGTAAAAACGATGGCACTTCGGTTTATGGGCAGCCGCTTGTAATGCACAAGAAGGCTTGCAAACTGTAAAACTCTCTTTGGCAAGATTTCCGCTCTTTCCCCTCTTGACTATTTTTTTTTTCCAAAGGCGTGAAAATGAAATTAAATTGGGAAGAGTAAAAAAATTTAGGTTGAAAATAATTCGTTTTGTACCATCTTCATCTGTACTAGAGTTTCTTCTTGTTACATATTGTCTGTTTTTTTTTTTTTTTTTGCATTGGATTCTCATGGCTTTCATATGCTCTCATCGCATTTAAGAACGTTTGTCAATCTTTACTGCATCTACATACGCTCCATGGATCTTTGACGCCAAGTAACTCTTTATTATAGAGAGCAGAGGAGACAAAAGGATATCTCCCCCCCCTCCCCCCCCCCCCCCCCCCCCCCCCCCCCCCACACACACACCTTATTCATCCTTTCCTTTCCGACCTTCGTTCTTTATTTTCTGAAAATACCAGCACTGGCCTTTCTCACACTGACCTCATCGTCCTTGCTTACATGTTTCCCATCCTTCGTTTTTCTCACCATGACTTCATCATTTTCTTTCTCTCTCATGCCATGAACTTTTCCTTGGTCTTTAATTTCTGGCATTCTCATCCACCCTTTTTCTTCCGCACCATCTCTTATCCGTCCTTTCATTCCTATTTCTTATCCGTCCTTTCATTCCTTACTGTTTCTTATCCGTCCTTTCATTCCTCACTGTTTCTTATCCGTCCTTTCATTCCTCACTATTTTTTTATCCGTCTTTTCATTCCTCACTGTTTCTTATCCGTCCTTTCATTCCTCACTAGTTTTTTTTTAATCCGTCCTTTCATTCCTCACTATTTTTTTTTATCCGTCTTTTCATTCCTCACTGTTTCTTATCCGTCCTTTCCTTCTCTATCACGTTCACAACCACTACGTCATTTCTTCTTTCTTGGTTTTCTCTCACACACCGTTTTCTTTCTCGAGGTTAATTCGATAGGTAAATTCAGGAGTGATGTCCACATGCACCATAACGTGCATGACAAACAAGAACAACCGTTGTGGATCGCATGTGTGTGGGGTGTGGTGGAAAGTGGAGCACAGGAAAGGAGGAGAACAGCGTATTACATGGGCAACGGAAATAACCATCTCTCTCTTTTTTTTGAATTCGGTCGGAAACTTCAAACAGCCAACGCGGTGCGTCACTTGCTGGGTCAACCAGGCACCGTGTTGTTTTTCGGTGTAGAATATCCGTTCATATCTGGCATTGTGTTATTTTCGGTGTAGAAGATCCGTTCGTTAACTAGCACCACGTTGTTTTTTTTGTGTGGGATACCCCTTCATATCTGGCACCATTCTATTTTCTGTGTAGGATATCCATTCATATCCAGCACCACATTGTTTTTGGTGTTTCATACCCTGGAATCGTTCTGTTTTCGGTGTAGAATATGCGCGCTCATATCTGACACCGTGTTATTTTCAATGTAGAGTATCTGTTCCTATCTGGCAGCACGTTTTGAGTGCAGAGTATCCGTTCGTGTCTAGCATCATGTTATTTTCGGTGTAGGATATCCGTTCATATCTGGCACTATGTTGTATTCGGTGTTCATATTTGACGCCATGTTATTTTTCAATGAAGGATATCTGTTCAGATCTAGCATCATGCTCTTTTCTGTGTAGGATATCCGTTCATATCTGGCACCATGTTATATTCGGGTGTAGGATATCCGTTCATATCAGATACCATGTTATTTTTGGCATAGTTTATATCTCGCACAATGTTTTCAGTGTAGGATATCCGTTCATGTTACTTTCGGTGAACGATATCTGTACACATTCGGAACCATGTTACTTTCTCCGTAACATGTAGGCTACCCATGCCCCACTTGACATTTTTTTTTTTCCTGTTTTTCTCCGTAAAGTGTATAGGGTGGAATCCATGGTACTTTCGGCATAAGATGTAGGATATCACGTTCATCCCTCGCAAAATATTACTTAATCGGTGATGTGTAGGATATCTGTGTGCGCACATGAATCCATGTTACTTTGGCCGTAAGGTGTATAGGAAACCCAGTCCACGCCCGGCACTACTTTACCCATAAGAGGTTTCTCTGTAACGTGCTGAATACTCGATGCATGCCTGACGCTATGGTGCTCTCACCTTAGAATGTAGGATACCCAGGATACACACGCGTACACACACACACACACACACACACACACACACACACACACAACACACCCGTGCTTACACATACAGAGACAGAGACAGAGAGAGAGAGAGAGAGAGAGAGAGAGAGAGAGAGAGAGAGAGAGAGAGAGAGAGAGAGAGAAAGAAAAATGGCATACGGAAATGTAGTTATGTAAACCATACATATTATAAAACCTGGACGCGTGGCAGCTGAGGACATATAAAACTAAGCCATGCTGAGTGCGTCAGCCATTGGATCTTGCCAAAAGTCAGCATGACTGTCAACATTGGTCTGACGACTGCTTTCTCCCTCCTTTTGGTTTTTTGGGTTCGGGTGGTTTGGACGTTAGCTTTGATTTACTTTCCTAGTTTGCTTTCCATATTCTATGCCTTTGTTTTTTTTTTCTGTATCGGTTGATGTAATTAATCAAATTTTTGCTCATTCAGATCATCAGGATCGTAAGTCGTGTAGGTCAGTGTACACGAAGATAAAAATACTTTTAAAATACTTTAATGTGAAAAGTCTGTCATAACAAAACTTGGCAGTCAGCTGGGGGCACTAGGGTGGGGGTGGGGGTGGGGGGTGGATTTAAAGCGGGGCGGCTTCTCTGTTCCTCATTCCTGCCGATTTGCGATGATGTGGTGCAGATTGCATGCACCCTTAAATGTGTTCTTGTACATTATTTGCCTTCCCTCGAAGTCGGATTTCATTTTTTCCTCTCTCTTTCTCTTTGGTTTGTTACCCTCCACAAACTCCCAGCTCCATCTGTGTACTAAACTATGTAACTGTTAAAGCGTATTGTTATTCTTCTCTTCTCATTTGACCATGCTGGATTCACGATATAGGATGGGATGTTGAAGGACGTATAAAATGCACGTGTTTATCACACTTAACAATGATCACGGACTTCAGAAGCTGGCTGGCGTGATAACAATGGTCTTGTTATCTCCTTGTTCCATGACATAGCAGAGCCTTAGGGAGAGTTATGAAGCCGTAGCCCTTTTTCTTCCTGACTTCAGCCGTCGGTTTTAGAACTGTCTCTTTCCCCTTTTTTTTTTTCTTTTTATTTTCTTTCTTTTTGTTTTGTTTTTGTTTGTTTCTTTTCTTTGTTTCAGTAGCATGTACACAAGACAAGCCAAACATTAGTTTGTCTCAAAGGATGAGCAATCTGGATATACCGCTTGACTAAACTCTCGTTTCAACAACTCTCTTCCCTCGCATTAGTCGCACCTTCCACGTCGAGCGCAAAAGAATCCGTTCCTTCCGTTCCTATCTTGATGAAGAGTATCTCTACTTTCGTGAGCTCCTTTACCCATTGTATACTAGGTAACGGAAAATCTGTTCTAGTCCGGAGGATCTGGTCTCAGTGAAATCCAGAACAGTGCTGCACGAGGTGTTTTCGGATCCCCTTACCCTTCTTGTGTTGCACCTGTCTCTTTTGTTCCCCTTCGCCGGTCGCACCTTGAACAGAGATATAGTCCAGTCTCTCTCCGTCCACACCGCTTCATCTTCGTTCTGCTGCTGACATCCATATTTTACAGACACACCTTCTTATAGGCTAAAACCATACGGCCAATGTTGTTTTGTTTTGTTTTCTTTCCCCCCTGACATCCACATGTACAGGCTTCCTCTTCTGGGCCTGAATCCTACGGCCAACGTTTTCCTGTCATACCGGGGTCCCTCCATCTGCGACCAGCTCCCTTCTCTCTGTTCGCCAAGCAGACCTGTTTGACCACAAGTTTTTACAGCTTTCCGAAAATTGTGTCTTCGAAGAAGCGTTCTGACCCTTACCCACACACCTTTTGTTTAGTTTAATGAAGTCCTTCTCTGAATGCTGGGCATGATGTGCGTGCGTATGTGTGAGGTGGGTGTGGGGGGGAGGAGGAGGGGGGGGTGTGTGTGCGCACGCGCGTCCGTGTACGTGCTCAGCGCCATTGTTTACAAAACTTTGTTACATCAACTTGTCGTGACTGTTGTAATGTACTGCAGTAGCAGCAGCAGCAGCAGCAGCAGTAGTAGTAATAGCATTAGCAGTAGTAGTAGTAAGACTAGTGGCATTGTGCCATCAGCAATAGCAGTACTAGATGTAGCAGTACTTATTGTAAGCGAAAAATAATACTGATAACTGCGATAATTATATGTTGCTAGTAATTACTCCCACGGTTGTAGTTTTCACATTTTTTTTTCATATCACTCAGTGCTGTAACTCACAGTAAAATCCGTTTTTCTTCTTTTTTTTCCCCAACTGATCCGCTCCGCCCCCCCCCCCCCCCCCACACACACACACACACACTCCCATCCCCACCCTTCCCCGCTGTCTCCTTCTTCTTTCCCTCTTCCTCCTTTTCAATAAAACCGCACAAAACTGGGAAACTTGTTTAGTTTTCTTCTTCCTTTTTTTCTCTTTTTTCACAAAATGTAAAAACGGTATGGCGTATGGAGTGAGTTACTCAGCAGTGTAAACAAACAAACGCAAACACAATGTCTTCAACAGAATATTAATTTCATAAGTAATTTGAAACATTAGTGTTCGTTTGAAAAAAAATAAATTCCATTTCGATTCCGACAGGATTTCATACGGTTTGCGTGAAATGAGGTTACTGGGGAGGTCAGTGAAATCAGATTGTGACTACATTCTGACAGGTATGTCTCGTCTTATCACTGTTCCATGCGATCCTAAGGCAATGTTTTCTTTAGTGTTACAGCTTTGACAATTTCAGAACGGGCTATAGAAAAGGTCAACTGAGAAGAGGTCAAGAGTATTAAATAGTGACAAGACTGTTGACAAATTTCCGCAAGTGACTTATACGAAACAAAATTTAAAACGACGTTTGGGGGATTGATCTATGATCTTATGAGCTTTAAAGTGAATCAAGTAAAATGAAATTGTTTTGCGTAAATAAACTTAGGGGTCGGGAATTTAGTAACAGACAACCAAACAGCGTAACATGCTCCGCAGTTTTGAAAAGAAGAAAGAAAAAAAAAAAGCACAGATAACCTTTCCAGTGCCGCGTACGATGTTGTTTAGCTACTACACAATAAGTGTATAAACAAATAACAACACGACTTCACTCAAACACTATCCTCAGTTTTACAACAGTCAGGGACTGTTAGGACAAAGCGTGTCATTGCATTTAGTGTCAGGTTAAGCTCGAAAGAGAGAAAAAGACCCCCTTCTTCCACTGCCTGATTTGCATTTAGAGGGCATAGCGGCCAGTGCAGGAAGGCTGACGTCACTTTGGAACTCTTCAATAGTGATCACACACACACACACACGCACACGCACGCGCACGCACACACACGCACACACACACACACACACACACACACACATACAAACATGTGCGCACTCAGACACACACACACGCAGACACACACACACGCACATACCAACGCGCACACACACACACACCACACACGCACACGCACACACACACGCACACACACACACACACACACACACACACACACACACACACACACACACACACAACGCACGTACACATACACAGGTAGGCCGAGACAGAAATGCATGTACACACACACACACACACACACACACACACACACACACACACGCACACACACACACACACACACACACATTACACACACACAACACACACACACACACACACACACACACACACACACACACACACACACACGCTCCGTACGTAGAGAGAGAGAGAGAGAGAGAGAGAGAGAGAGAGAGAGAGAGAGAGAGCGAGGAGAGCGAGAGAGCGGAAGGAAGGGGAGAGAGAGAGAGAGAGAGAGAGAGAGAGAGAGAGAGAGAGAGAGGAGGAGGAAGGGGGCAGACATACAGACAGACCGACAGACAGATAGCGGTAGAGAGAGAGAGAGACAGATAGAGAGAGAGAGGGAGAGAGAGAGAGAGATGGACGGACGGACAAACGGACGGATGGAAAAACGGACGG
>JADBJO010015492.1:20000-35000 GCA_016801955.1 Conus betulinus
GTGCGTGCCCGTGTGCCACAAATGTGCCCGCACGCGCGCGCGCGCGCTCACACAGAGAGAGAGAGAGAGAGAGAGAGAGAGAGAGAGAGAGAGAGAGAAGACTGGCCATTTTCTACGTTCTACTTCTTGCGTGACATTTTTGCTCGAGGGTTAACTACCGTTTAGCTCCCTATACCATAGGTCGACATACAGGCTACCGTGTAATTACCCCCTGATTCACCGTTTCGTGCCTGGAGGTAGTCAACACCGTGCGCTTTTCCTTTCTTTTTTCAGCGGCCAAGTTTCTGCACCTGGTTGAGTCGGCCTTTGTTTCTGAAGCCCCCAGGCTTTGTGCTGTTCACTCACTTTGAGTGCAACCAAGGAGCAGCTCAATGCTGTTTTTTGTCGTTCCATGAAACACTTCGCTTGTGATACCGCTCTTACGTATTCAACAGTTTTTCATGGCTGCCATTTGTTTTTTGTGATACCGTTGGTAGTGTCCAACAACATTGCGTTGCTGAGATTTCTTGCGCATCCGTCAAAGGTGTGTTAAAGCTGATTCAGTGTCGATTCCGTGTGAAGAAGAGACACCCGAGCCAGGTGCAGTGTAACGTCATATGCAGATTGAACATCGACACTCACCAAGGTGGTAGAGCAGACGGAATAACCGCAGCAGGAGACCGGGCGGATGGGGAGGGGGATGGAGAGGAAGAGAGGGGTGGTTGAGGTTTTATGCAACACTGCACCAGTACCATCAGAACATCGGAATGTGAAGCCCCAGGCATATGTGAACTCGTCTTACAACGGCCTGGGTGTGCTTTACCCGAACTTACTGTTTAATGGGGTGGGTATGGGTGTTGATGGGAAAGGTAGTGCTGGGTTTCCTGAAGCGACTATGCTAAATCACTTTGATGAAAGACGTCTGGTCTTTTTTAAATTTTGATTCCTATGTGTGTTTCGAGTTTCATTCTGGCGACTGGATATCAACTGGTATTATTATGAAAGAGAAGGGGTTAGTTACCGCCAAGGAGCATAGACAAACAAAGTACAGGACAAGACACAATGCATCTTGGGTCTTCTTCAGGCAGAAACAAATAACATTTAGCACAGACTTACAGAATTAGTCCTCACTCTCAACACCTTTTAACTCAACAATCACATATTCTCACAAATTAGAAGTGTCGCTATGGGCACCAGCATGGGACCACCCTATGCCTGCCTCTTCATGGGACACTTGGAACACCGCCTACTAACCACATAAACAGGCTCGACACACCGGAATTATTCAAAAGGTACATTGTTGGTGGACTGGGAGGCACATTCATGCCCAAACAAGATCACGTCAACTTCCTCAACTTTGCCCAGACCTGCCATCCATCCATCCAACTAACCTACACCATTTTACAGTCAGTTAACTTCTAGACATCACCATCTCCCTCTAAGATGGCCTTCTCAAAACCTGCATTTTATACAAACCTACTGATGCACATGGATACCTAGACTACACATCCTCCCACCACCCATACACTAAAAACAGCATTCCATACTCACAATTTCTTCGCACACTTTGCTCCAGAAAGAAGACTTCACTATACATGCAGCCAAAATGTCAAAATTTCTCACAAACCATATGGATACCCCAGTTCCATTTTTTAACGAAGCTCTCAGCAGCACCACAGCCATATCCAGAACATCATCTCTGGAAACCCAGTATCCAAAAGAAACGGACAGACCCACCGCCTACCTCCTCTTCCGCCCACACACAGTCTCCATCTGCAGGATTCTCAAATCCCAACTGACACATTGTACAAAACCACAAACCTGCCTTCCATGCCGACCCAAACCCATTGCCCTACATTTCAACCACTCCCAACACAGCATCAACCATGTAAAAGTCTTGGCACTCTGGGCATCACAGAGTGACAGCTTTGAACGCACAGCACAAGAGTTCCATCCCATGGTCACGTTCAAACGTGATAAAGCCTGAAAGATCTCGCGCGGTCCAAATTGAACATAATCTCCGCACCTACACCACCAGATACCCACCCCTGCTCAAAACCTGATTGCAAAATCTTCCCCAACACCAAACCAGACACCATCCTACAGGGCACCAAAGACTCCTTCACTGTTAAACGCACATTCTGCTGTCAGAGCCGCAACATTGTATACACTATACACTGCCAGCTGTGTGACAAGATCTATATAGGCGAACATCCCACACACTTGAGACACACATCTCTGAACACCTGCCTGACATCCGCCACCACCGACCCAAACCCATAGCCCTACATTTCAACCGCCCCAGCGCAACATCAACCACGTGAAAGTCTTGGCATTCTGGCAGTCACTGAGTGACAGCTTTGAACGTACAGCACAAGAGTCCCAACTCATTGACGAACTTGGTACGCTACAGCCCCGAGGCAGCAACATCCAACAGTAACACACACCAGTCGGCAATATCTTCCACCACACACACACACACACACACACACACACACACACCACACACCACCACCACCACCACCACCACCACCACCATACCCATCACCACCATACCCTCACTCCATACGGAAGTTGCAGCGACCCTCTATTTATTTTATTTCATATTCGTTGTATTTTCATTTTTATCTGTATTGTATCTTTTTAGAATGTATTGTATTGTATTATTTATTTATTTATCTATTTCATTTCAATTTCTTTTCCTACATCTGATTTTATTAGCATTACCCACACCCCTACATACAACAACCCACACATAACTACTTTCATCACCATCACCACCCATTAAAATCGTTTATATATATATATATATATATATATATATTTGTTTTTTCCTCTTATGTTTTTTTTTTTTTTTTTTAGATTTTTTTTCCTTAATATTTTTTTGTGCCCCATTGAGCACTATTATCAATCCACCGTAATCACTACCGTCACAAATACATCATACGATTCTACAAAACAAGCTACAAACCCCATTGTTTCACACGCCCTCCCTCCCTCCCCCTCCTCGCCCCCTTCTGGTCATTTCCTCTCTCATGACCCCCTCCTGGATGGCCTCGTTTCCGTCCGAGGCAATTTTGCTCTCGCGGCGAACATGAGAATATATAAGTTGTTTCTCGTTTTTCGTTTTCACTGTCCTAATGTTATTTTTTTTCGCCTGAAGAAGACCCAAGAGGTCGAAATGCAGAGTGTCTTATCCTGTACTTTGTTTGTCTATGCCCTTGGCGGTCACAAACCCCCTCTCTAAATTTTGCTTCATTTTCCCGCCCTCACTCTGTTTTGAAATTTAGGACAGTGAAAACAAAGAACGAGAAGCCACTTATCTTCTCATATTCGGCGCACGATCCTGGTATTGTTTTATAAATGCTTACGGCAATGATATGGTTTATGTCTGATCCATCTAAAATGTATCGGTTTAGATCGACACCACTTATAACTCTTTACGACTATCCCCCTTTTGCCCCCATTCCCACGCCCCCGTCTCATTGTGCCCCCGTCTCATTGTGCCCCCAAAATGCCGTCTCATTGTGCCCCCGTCTCATTGTGCCCCCGTCTCATTGTGTCCCCCGTCTCATTGTGACCCCAGTCTCATTGTGACCCCGTCTCATTGTGCCCCCCGTCTCATTGTGACCCCGTCTCATTGTGACCCCGTCTATGATGACATGCTACGATGACATGATTCAATTCTTTAGGTGACAACGGACCTAAGTGCAAAATTTCATTAATTCAATCAGCTCCCGTGGCGTAGTGGGTTAGCGTCATGAGACGGGGGCACAATGAGACAAGGGCACAATGAGACGACACTGGGGGCACAATGAGATGGGGGCACAACGAGACCGGGGCACAATGAGACGACACTGGGGGCACAATGGACGGGGGCACGAGACGGGGGCACAATGAGAGGGGGCACAATGAGACGGGGGCACAATGAGACGACACTGGGGGCACAATGAGACGGGGGCACATTGATACGTACCCTTCCATCGTCATCCAGTGGCAGTTTTTCTCGTTTTCCCCACTGCAGTTGCCTTCTTTTACTATTTCGTGGAGTTGAAGCTGAAGCCTAGCGGTGTCTCCTCCCCTCCTTTCATTCGTGTTCCCCTGCATTACCGTCCATATCCCCGTTATACCTTATCCCTGTTTCCATATTCTCATTCCTTTATGTCATGATTGGTCTTTCCCCATTACACCTCCAAACTATGAAGTCCCGTGGTCACCCAACCCTGTTTTCATTCTTCTCTGCTGCAGACAGTTCCTTCAACACACTGCTGACGTAGTGTTCTGCCTTGCTACGAGCTCACAATACACTTTTTTTCCATGGTTACCTCTTTATTTCCTTTCGGTGGTATTGAACAGTTGGACGGACGTACCCTATTCAAACTCCATCCGGTTCTCCCACTTCCTATTCCGTCCGCCATTTATCATTTATATGTTGTTCTCCCATCCATAATTCACCCTCTGAAACTCCTTTCCTCTTCCACTGCATCATTCATCAGTTTCGTGTCGTCTTCTGCTCACATCCGTTGATCTTCGTTCACCTGTTTTTCACTCGTCCATCTTTTATTCTTCTCACGTGACCTAGTTACCGTTCCGTCTCTCTGTTATCATTCGAACGTTTCTCTCTTCTTCTCGTCTTGTTCTTCATCATTTACTATTGTCCTGTTCTGCCCCCGTCCCGGCATTCGTTACCTCCGACTTCGTATTACCTCCGGATTCGTGATTGTGTGTGTGTGTGTGTGTGTGTGTGTGTGTGTGTGTGTGTGTGTGTGTGTGTGTGTGTGTGTGTGTGTCCTTCTCTGTCTGCCTGTCTGTCTGTCTGTCTGTCTGTCTCTCTCTCCCTCTCTCTTTCTCTCTCTCTCTCTCTCTCTCTCTCTCGCGCGCGCGCTCTCTCTCGCTCTCGCTCTCTCGAGATACACACACACACACACAGACACACACACACACACACACACACACACATATATATATATATATATATATATATATATATATATATATATATGTATATATAAATTTAGCATTCTCTCTATATATAATATAATATAATATAATATAATATAATATAATATAATATAATATAATATAATATAATATAGAATGCTGAACAATTCAGTAGTGGGGGAAAATAAGTGCAGGTTAACAATTTTTCCATCATTATAGTAATGATTTGGCAAAGATTTGAAATTGAGAAAAAAAAATTGAAGACGAAGTAAATGGGAAAATGTATATCGTAACTAGGAAAACCCTTCACTAGCTGCATGAGGAAACTATCGCAATCCCTCTCGAAGGCAGATCTATATGTATCGCCTGCTCCGAGGCCTTTCGTCCGCTGGATCGGACTCGTCAGGGAGACATGGCTGATTGTGTCTGTGCTCTTGGCATCAAATAGAGACACACCACAGTTCATAATTCTGTGGTGTTCTGACCGCCAAGGGTTCGAAAAAGAATCCAACAGCACCATGTATATATATATATATATATATATATATATATATATATATATGTGTGTGTGTGTGTGTGTGTGTGTGTGTGTGTATGTATGTATGGTACTTCTTTACAGAATGATGATTTCCAAAAGAAACCCTGGTACACACCCACCTCCAAATCTGCGCCAAAAGGAGACCCAGCCCCAGAAGCCTTCATCACTGCATGTGCCCAGCAATTTCTGGATCCAGCAAGAAGGCGCAGAATCAGGGACAACTTATCTCCAGTTGAAAGGAAGGCTCATAAAGAGTGAAAGCAGCTTCCGTTCACTCATGACGCTGCTTACGGGGTCTGCGGATAAAGCAGGTGTAACTGTGATTACCTGCTTGAAAGATGATGATGAAGCAATCAGGAACGAACTAGACACACCGGATTTTCATGACATACTTCCATCTGACCCTACCATTGACGCCGTTTTTTATTATAAATCGAGGATTACAAAACATGGTTGAAAAGGGATGCTGTCAGTGAAGAAATGGCAGCCTTTGTCAGCCCTGACGCCTCTTCACGTCCTGGACGCATTAAATCACTGGTTAAAACCCATAAACAAAACCAGTTCCCATATAGACACTTGTTATCTGGCTCAGGCACACCAACTCAACCATTATCAAAATTTGTACAGCAAGCTAACAACAACATCTTAAACACCATGTGATCGATATAAAAGTTTTTTTTACACACACACCCCCCAAATTGAAAGCAATCAGTCTGAAATTTGTCCCCTTGCCAGAAATCGCTACATTCGCAGTATGTGGTGTTTATTTCACTCTTGTCTAACGTGGACAACTCATCAGGAAATCCAGCAATTCAGAAAACCCATCGGGATATCCCTGGCGATTTAAACATCCCAACTGAATGTATTCTTGAGGCACTTCAAATTGTGCTAGACAACAGCTGCTCTGAATATACGGATGGAACCGGAAAAAAAACTATCTTTGCCAGACCCAACCATGGGTCTACAATGGGCCCTTGCCACGCCTGTGACTATGTGGACATTCTTATGGCAGATGTAGATGAATTTCTAACCCAAAATTGCCCAGTGCTCCTCCTTTCCTAACGAAGAAGGCAATTCTGATCAGAGTGTAGACTGGACTAGATACAGGGACGATGGATTACTTTCCTCTTGGACAAAGAAGACACACAAAATTTTGAGAAACATCTTCAAAACCTCCGTCCACCCAGTATCAAATGGACTGTTAAAGGTGATCAAGAAGCTCAATACCTGGATCTTAAACTCACAATGGAAAATGGTCCTATCCAAACAGATGTTAATTCTGAACACTGCCACAGTTACATCTCCAAAACAAGCTGCCATCCACAGTCAGTTTTCATGGGTCTTTTAATTAGCGTTGGCATCGGACTCAGAATGCTACGTAGTGAAGATTATATTCTTACCAAAAGACTGGATGAATATGCCAATCATTTTAGTGTAGCAGGTTGGCCTTTCAATAAAACACGCAAGCAGCTAGAAGAGGATCAAGAAG
The DNA here is from genome assembly GCA_016801955.1 of Conus betulinus. Taxonomy (NCBI): domain Eukaryota; kingdom Metazoa; phylum Mollusca; class Gastropoda; order Neogastropoda; family Conidae; genus Conus; species Conus betulinus. The sequence goes on from JADBJO010015492.1 coordinate 26,948, forward strand.
AAAAAGAAATGATATTATTTTCCAGCCCCGAAAACGAAAGGGAAAAAGTCTGTTTGGGTCACACAATATGACCTAATAGTTCCCTCCAAGAGCACCATCATAAAGAACAATCTTCACCTTCTGTATGCACAACCCCTAACTAAAGACATTTTCCCCAAGAAGACACCATTATTGCAGCGGACAGAAAAAGAAAGAACTTGGCTGAAACATTGAAACCTACGGTCCCCAAACGTTTTTCAATGTACGGCTCACCGCACAAACCTGTTTTTTTTTAACTTGTGATGCAAAAAGATGTGATACCTGTGCTCATTCTTTCTTTCTTTTTTTTTTTATTATTGAAAAGCCCGTGGGATGGGAGATTGTGGAAAATTAAGCAGCATAGTACATGTACCACCCCTAATGTTTTATATGCTATACAATGCAAGACCCATCCAGGAAACTGGAACAAAGGTTCCACCAAAAACTTGAAATTTAGATGGGGTAGCCGTTAATCAGATGTTAAACAGATCAACAGATGTGGTGTAGCGAAACACGTGGCTGAACTGTGCCACCCACAGGATCAGCAGATAAAGTTCCAGTCCATTCATGCCATAGAAGCTGTGAAAAAAAGACACTTATTGGACAGAGAAACTTTCTGGCAGGCGAACGTGGGGACTGTTTTTAATGGACTGAACAACAGAACAGAACTGTGTGCGCTGCAGAGAAGGGGAACGGACAAAATCATCAATTATAACAATTCATGAAAAGTTCGAGTGATAATACAAATACATTGACTCTCTCTCTCTCTCTCTCTCTCTCTCTCTCTCTCTCTCTCTCTCTCTCTCTCTCTCTCTCTCTCTCTCTCTCTCTCTCTCTGTGTGTGTGTGTGTGTGTGTGTGTGTGTGTGTGTGTGTGTGTGTGTGTTGTGTGTGAATGGATCTGAAAGAACATTTGTATGCATAGTAATGATGGATTTATGATTGACATGGCAGTGGTTGGGTTAAAGGACATAGACTATTTTTATGCCTAATTTTCTTAGTTTCACGATGTGTTAACGTTGTTTGTTTGATTTCATTTGCCATGTCATGGAGATTGCTTACACGTAGGATTTTAAATTGGGTTGATTACATTTCATAATGGTGGTGACAGATTTGACTTAGTTGGTAGGCAGTGCTCATTTTGTGAACTCCACCTTCCCCTATATTCTAATGATTTATCACTCGCCATCTCCCCCCCCCCCCCTTCCCCTCTCCCTGTCTCCCTCCGCATCTCTCTCTCTCGTTCTCTCTCTCTCTCTCTCTGTCTCTGTCTGTCTGTCTGTCTGTCTGTCCTGTCTGTCTCTCTCTCTCTCTCTCTCTCTCTCTTTTCCCTCTTTATTTTCTCTCTTTATTTCTCTCTTCCTCCGTCTCTTACTCCCCCTCACCAATATCTTTCCCCTCTTTATTTCATTCCTTTTTTATCTTTATTTCTTGCATTTTCTTTCAAGATAACGTCTATCCCTCATCTAATCCCTCCTCACCCCCCCCCCCCCACCCCTCATACCGCCTACTTCCCAGCCTCCCCCCCCCCCTTCCCTCCTTCACCAGCATTTTCTCCCTACCCCTCCATCCTTATCCCCCCTCTCCACATCATTCGTGTCCCTTGCCCCCTGCCCCTCCAATCCATACCTGACCTTTTGGTACCTTGATATGTGCTGGCCATACAATGTATGTCCATATGGCCAGTATTAGGCATACCTCGGTTTTCCATCTGTTCTACCGTCCCCAGCCCCCCTTCTTCTCTGTACAGTCAGAGCCCCCGTTCCCCACTTACCTCCCCCCTCCCCCCCCCCCCCCCCCCTTCTTACCAGACCCGTGGGGACACTTTTCCTTCTGTCTGCCTATCTTCTATCTCTGCTCACTTTCTCTCTCTCTCTCTCTCTCTCTCTCTCTCTTCTCTCTCTCTCTCTCTCTCTCTCTCTCTCTCTCTCTCTCTCTCTCTGTCCCCCCCCCCCCTCCCCCTCCCTTCTCTTGTGGTAGATGAATGGAGTTGAAATAACAAATGTATGTACATTATAAAAAAAAAGTTTCTGTTAGGCTAGGTGGTGCTAGATTGCAGCCCACTTATCAAATTTATTATACTACATCTTGGTTTCACTGTGCCTTAACGTTATCTATTTCATTTCAGATTGACATTTTATGGAGCTTGCACAATTATAGTTTTTTTTTAAAACATGTTGAATACGTTTTATACTATGGTCCCATGTCATTTAAAAATTTATATGACATTTTTCTTGGATTCACTGTATCCTTGACGTTATACATTTAATTTCGGATTACCATGTTATGAAGCTTGCTAGATCACAGGGATTTTAAAGTATGTTAATTACATTTTACACACACAATGACGTTATGTCATACAATGGTAGTAGGTCATTTACAGAATCTATGCTATGTTTTTTCTTAGCTTCCCTATGTCTGTAGCTATGTATGTAATTCGAGATGCCATGTTACGAAGGATGTTTTATCATAGGGATTAAAAATATGCCAGTTACGTTTTATAATGGTGGTTTGTAACAGGATGTTTACCCAGTTAGTAGTTGCGTTTAGTTTGTAGCTATCCCCCCCCCCCCCCCCCCCTTCCCATCCGAGCAGCACCCTCTCTTGTCTCCTAATGATCTATTCCTCACCTTCGTTATTCTTCTCCATCTCTCCCTCTCGCGTGTGGGTGTGTCTTAAAACAGATAGGTTTAAACTGCTGAACAGTAATCATGTTCTAAGCATTGGAGTTTTGTGAAGTGTTTTTATATATATATATATATATATAAAGTATAATCTTTTCAACTCCAAACAGCACCCACTCTCACTGCTGACCGGTCACTTTCCTTGCTGTCGCAAAACGGTTTTTTCTGTGTATTTTCCACAAATGTTTAGCTGAACAATTAAGTAGTGGAGGAAAACAAGCGCAGGTTAACAATTTTTTCCATCATTATAGTAACGACTTGACAAAAATTTGAAATTGAAAGGAAAAAAATATAAAATAAATAAAAATGAAGTGAATGGGAAAATATATATCATAAATGGAAAAACCTTTCACTAGTTGCATGAGGAAACTATCGCAATCCCTCTATAAGTGCATTTTTATATATCGCTTGCTCTGAACCTTTATTCCTCTCGAAGACAGATTTATATGTATTGCCTGTTCTGAACTTTTTCGTCCTCTGGATCAGACTCATCAGGAAGACACGGCTGACTGAATCTGTGCTCTTGGCGTCAGATAGAGACACACACCACTGTGTGTGTGTGTGTGTGTGTGTGTGTGTGTGTGTGTGTGTGTGTGTGTGTGTGCATACAGCCACGCTCGTACGCATACATTTGTAAACTTTATATTGTCAAGAATAGAGAGAAACAAAAGCTCAATTTACGGATTAACAATGGTGGAACTTGCTACGTAATTATAGCAGTAAAGGAAGCGCACCCGGGAGATCTTGTGTGTTCGACATTCGCTTCGAAACGGGAGTCTGTTATAATACAAATAATTATGCGCACACCTTTGTGGTGCACGCTCCGCCCAGCCACATTGGCTATTCATCCCTCAGGGTTTCTATGGCCGACTGACGATCTTCACCGGAGTCGAAAACGGGGACCAGTTGAGCTGAACATGTTAACGCCCCCACTCACCCCCCCCCCCCCAACCCCCGCTGCGAAATGATCTGAGATGAAAATAGCTGCAACCGCCGCTGAATTTATGCTTTATTTTTCCCAAGCATTATAATGTTCAAACAGCAGAGTACACGAGCAAATGCGTAGAACGATGTACACAGTCTTATGTAAACACTTTACAGCCTAGAGTGGAAACACCCCGAGGCATCGGTCACACACACACACACACACACACACACACACACACACACACACACACACACACACACACACAGAGTGCATTACATTTTAACATCCACACGGGTAGGTACAGGCAAGCTTCCAGCTTTGTTCCCCATCCTCGCATAAAGAAGCAACTTGAGGAAAGAGAACATCATAATGCGCCCACTCCCCAACTGAGTGTGTGTGTGTGTGTTTTTTCTCTTTAATGTGTGCAAATTGGTTGCTTTGATGAAGTGGGAACCGTCAGCGCGTACTGATTTCCCTTCAACACACACACACACACACACACACACACACACACACACACACATATATATATATATATATATATATATATATATATATATATATATATAATTGTTTTATCATAGTATGATTTGGTTACTCGTCATCATTACTGTTTGGTGAATGAATTGCAGATTGCTTCTCTCAGGAGATCCAGATAAAGGCTGTTCTACATGATTCTTAGTTGCTCAACCAAACTTGATGGCAAGGTAGAATATGGCCCAAGGAAGTCACCATGGATTTGGGTGGAGACCCGTGGTTCATATAGGTGAAGTTCGCAGGATGAAGACAAAGTTCCGCTGAACATAATCAGTCAAGATGAAGACAAAAGTTCCGCTGAACATAATCAGTCAAGATGAAGACAAAGTTCCGCTGAACATAATCAGTCAAGATGAAGACAAAAGTTCCGCTGAACATAATCAGTCAAGATGAAGACAAAGTTCCGCTGAACATAATCAGTCAAGATGAAGACAAAGTTCCACTGAACATAATCACGATGCCGTAATTGTTTACGAATTGTTCACTGTCTCTGAAGTCATACATTTGTTTCATGAAATGCGAAATCTTTCCAGAAATGTATAACACGTTGACAGGCCTTCCTGTTTCCACGATCCTGTCAATGAAAAAATATATGGAAAGTAATTCTTTCGATGGCTATTTTATTATTATTTCCCCTGGCATACAAACTCTATCTAACGATCTCGGTTTTTTTTTCTCTCCGTTATCACTGTAAACACGTCATTTCCCCCCTTTTCACGGCGTTAGCGTGCTTCACAACTGGTGTGAATCCTAAACAACTAGGAAATCGAAGATCAATTTTGTTTTGCCTTAAATGTCAATAAACGTGCGTGGCAATGCAATAACAGAAGTGCCCACCGAACATAAATGTAGTCAAGTTTCACGCACTTATGTATACGCTCACACCACACGCGCGCGCGCGCACACACACACACACACACACACACACACACACACACACACATCCTGCATCGTGATGAAGTGTTTCAGTCAGACAGCTTAGTGTCAGTGGCAGGCTTTCCTGAGGGAAAATAACACACAAAACCACCCAGAGTTTGTTTTAGAACGCCGTGCCGGAGATTAACATGAACTCGCGTGGTGTCACTTTTCAAACTCTTAACTGATAGAATTAACATTGACGCTATCTGATCTCTCTCTCTCTCTCTCTCTCTCTCTCTCTCTCTCTCTCTCTCTCTCTCTCTCTCTCTCTCTCTCTCTCTCTCTCAAAGTATGTGTGTGTGAGTGCGTGCGCGCATGTGTGTAACAGAGAGAGAGAGAGAGAGAGAGAGAGAGAGAGGGTGGGGGAGAAGAGGGGCGAAGAGAGGTTGGACAAATTTGCCGCAAGTGTGGTCTGCGTACGCGCGCGCACACATGCGTATGTGTACATGAAAGTGCGTGCGTATGTATGTGGGTGTGGGTGTGTGGGTGCAGGGGGGTGGGTGTGTGTGTGTGCATGTGAGTGCGCGCGTGCACATGTGCGTGCGTGCGTGCGTGTGCGTGCGTGTGTGTGTGTGTGTTTAAAAAAAGAAGAGAGGAAGGGTAGGGTTGGACAATTTTGCCCGCTCGTGTGTGTGTGTGTGTGTGTGTGTGTGTGTGTGTGTGTGTGTGTGTGTTTTTGAGGGGGTGGGGGTATAGCAAATTGCTTCCTGCTCTTTCCGTTGACATTCTGCGTAGTGGTAATCTGTAGGTTTCTTCTCGGCGTTAATGCCAAACGTTGTGTTCGACTGTAAGCCGGAAAGGTGACATTGTCAAGGATAAAAACATCTCGCCCATCCTCTTGTGCTGATCCAATGCTGATTTACCGTGGCACGTAAGTCTTAACAGTCTGGAATCCGCCACATCTCTGGAAATGATCAAGCTGCTTTCAAAAGAAAGTTACCGACGCTCACCCGAAAAGTCAGTACCTGTTGTAATCGCTTTATGCGTATCTGGAGAATTTGGCCTTGAAAACTGTATCTCCGTGGAGTATAAGGGCCCCTCAGTGATCTGCTCCACAGAGGCCTCAGATTTTATGGCTGAAAGATGTCCAGAACCCATCAAGCGGCTTTCGGTTTTAACAACCTTTTTGTTTTTAATTATGGAAGTAATTTTTCTGAGATTATATCGCCGTCCATGCTAAAAAATATCCGAGAAAATAATGGCGTTTTCCTCGGAAAAAAACCTCTACATAAAAAAATAATATACCACAATAAGATATTTATGGAAGAGTTATTATAATTCTCTGTCTGTCTCTCTCTCTCTCTCTCTCTCTCTCTCTCTCTCTCTCTCTCTCTCTCTCTCTCTCTGTGCGTATGAGCGCTCGCGCGCGTGTGTGTGTGTGCTTTCTGCTTTCTTGGGATGCATGGGGACGGGGTTTTCCAGTGTGGTGAGAGAGAGAGAGAGAGAGAGAGAGACAGAGACAGAGACAGAGAGACAGAGAGAGAGACAGAGAAACAGAGAGAGAAAGAGAATTATAATAATCTCCATAAATATATTGCGCATGCACACACACAGACACACAGACACAGACACACAGACACACACACACACACACACACACACACACACACATTTTATGTCGAGCGACATAACTCTCTCTCTCTCTCTCTCTCTCTCTCTCTCTCTCTCCTCTCTCTCTCTCTCTCCAGCCCTGATAGGGCCCTTTGCGGTCGGCTGAGCTATAAGCAAACACCCCCCCCCCCCTCTCTCTCTCTCTCTCTCTCCATTGAATCCGCCATCAACAAAGCCTCAGCTTTACAAGCAAACCATTTTTTCAACATTTTTCTCTCCCCCCCCCCCCCTTTTTTTTTTTTGTTTTTTTTGTTTTTTTTTTTTTTTTTAATCCACTCCAGATAATAAACTCGACATTTTCGAGAAGGCCCACTTCAGCTTTGAGAGACAAACGCAAATTAATGAGAAGTTTTATCTTCAGCTGAAAAAAGAAAAAAAAAAAAAACAAAAACGCGTGGTGATGAAAAAATGTCGGAGGTGGAACCTGGAGGAATCTGCTGAAGTAATTGGAAGAGGAAGTCATGAAGCTGATCTCCCTTGTTGTGTCATAGAGAGATGGAATTTCCGACGACGTTTGGAAGAGATTTGGAAACAAATGAACGAAGAGCCAGGAAGCAGGATAACCACGATCACGAAGATGACGCGACGACAATGAACGCATTGACGATGACGAGGAAACCGATACCGACGACAATGCAAAAAACAAAACAAAACAAAAAACAAAACAAAAACAAAAAACAAAAAAAAAACGAAACAAAACAAAGAAGCATTTTCGAACAGTGGATGTAAATGAGTGTCAGCCTGAATCTCCCCCTCTCCTCCCCCCCTCCCCCCTTCCCCTCCTTTCTTCACTCTTATCACACAACACCACACTATATTTCCGGGTGCAGTGTCTTCTAATTAGTTGGTGTTTTGTTCCTCTGTCCATTCGCATAATTATGAATAGCGCTCTCTCTCTCTCTCTCTCTCTGTCTCTCTGTCTCTCTCTGTCTCTCTCTCTCTCTCTCTCTCTCTCTCTCTCTCTCTCCTCGCTCGCGCGCTCTGCTGTCTGTCTCTCTGTCTGTCTGTCTGTCTGTCTGTCTGTCTGTCTCTCTCTCTCTTGCTCTCTCAGGACAGTTTGTCAATACCTAACCGAGGATTTTCCATGCTGTTAATATGCGAAAACGCTTTCTTGAAGTTGACCATGTAAACGATAATAAACGAGTTTTGGGTATATTTGGTTGCTGATGGAGCTAGTAATTATTGCTTTCCCCGCCACCACCTCTTTTTTTCTTCATTTTTGATCATCCCTGTCCCCCACATCTCTCTCCATTTTCCTTTCCCATCTTCCCGCCACCCCTCTTTTTGTGTTTGTATTATGGCCTATGTATAATATAACCAAACAAACTCGGACTCCTACTCGACTCTCTCTCTCTCTC
>JADBJO010015492.1:42500-43619 GCA_016801955.1 Conus betulinus
AAAATGAAATTCATCATCCGGCTGAACGTTGCATAACGGGCAACGTAAGTCCATGGAGAGGTCTGGGTAATAGCGGAATTTATGAGTTGTAATATCTGTAATACCAAGTCTGAATCGTATGAAGATATCCCTAAACAAACCGTATATCGTAAGCAGCTTGCGGATATTGATACCCAGCACGTTTGTTATTGCTGTCTAGATTTAAAAGCATATTGTAAGCTTTCTTGGGCAGTCTTTTATTGTTCATTCTTGTGAGGCGGATCAAAAATCGGACAGCGTTTTGTTTTTGCGTCTATACTTATTGGTACTCTACCTGATTCACCATACACCATGTCGCAGACGACAGGGTGTGTGGGAGTAGGGGCTGGTGGTCTGAGCCTCTGGGGATAGTGCTTTAATGTATCCTGCTTCACTGGGCTATTCGCCACCATAGACTCGCGCGCGCAGGCACACACACACACCACACACACACACACACAACACACACACACACACACACGCACACACATGCACACACACCACATTCGCACACGCCCACACAGCACACACACACACACACACACACACACACACCCCACACAACACACACACCCACACCACACTCTCACTCGACACAACGCACACCCTATACACAACCACACCACACACCACACCACACACACACACACACACCACACAAACACAAACACACGCACCCAACACACACACACCCAAACAAAACCCCACACACACCCCACACCACATTCGCACACTGCACTTACACACACCACCACAACACACCGACACACACACACCACACACACAACATTTGGACACATGGACACCCACACACACTCACTCACGTCCTCCCTCTCACATATGCTTGCGTGCGTGGCGTGTGGTGTGTGTGTTGTTTGTGTGGTGTGTGGTTGTTGGTGTGTGTGGTGTTTTTTACGGCTGTGCGCGCATGCTGTATTGTGCGGTGTGTGCACGTGTGTATTGTGTGGTGCGTGAGAGGTGTGTGGGAGCGGGTTATGTGAGTGTGAATCGTGTGGAGGTGGTTGTGAGTCTCTGTGTGTCTGTGGTGCGTGTTTGTGTGTGGTTGGTGGGATGGTGGGGGGGGGGGGGCGGGTGTGGTGG
>JADBJO010015493.1:2500-20000 GCA_016801955.1 Conus betulinus
TTTCCAATATAAAAACCTCTTTTGACTTTAAGTGGGGGATAGTGAAAGCAGCACCAGCTCCGTGATTTTCTAGAACTGAACCATCGGTATTATAAACTTTGAGATGATTTGGATAATTGAGAAATAAATGCTCATTCGCAAACTGTGCCAATAAAATTTATATTCTCACTTTTCTTTGCATCGGTATAATTAATGTCAAAATGTCCTTTTTGTAATTCCCATGGAGGATAGCACTACATGGATTACTACATTTCACCATATCTTCTAATCCTATTTCTGATTGTTGAAAAGTATCTAGAGTTTCAGTTTTTATTGTTTTAAGACATGATATGTTTTTGGCTCGTTTTTGGGAAATCAACATCTGATCTTAAGCCAATTTCCTTTTCAACATTGTTTTCACTTAAAGAGCCTTTTAACAAATATTTAGCGATGGCAAGCTGACGGCATTCATTTAAAGGAAGTACTCCTACCTCTCTATATGTTGCTATTGTTGATGTATGGAAAGGAACCCCCAAGGCCAGTCGAAAAGCTTAAAAAAAAACAACTTTATACTTTGTTTATATTCCAAAATATCAGACTTAATATGGTAGGTCGGTGTACTATACTAGGAAAACTCGGCGTATACAGACTTGCAGTGTTCAGTGACTCACGCTAAGAAACAAACAAACAAAAACAAAACAAACGTGCAAAAAGAAAAAAAAAAAAAAAAAAGGAAATGCTCTAGTGCCTGTGGCGTACGCCATCAACACAAACTATGTTTTATAGCGTAGGCGTACAGCACTCCGCCAGCACACGCCAATTGTGCGATAGAGGCGTGGGGAAAATGCCCCCCCCCCCCCCCCCCCCCCCAGGCCTATTTGATCACACTGTCTTTGAGCTGCAACCTCTTCCCCATTGACGTAGACGCTCTGCTCTATTTTGCCATGCAGACGACAAAGACCCCCCCCCCCCCCCCCACACACACACACACACATCTCCCTTGAGCCCCCGCCCCTTAGTAGCGACGGTAGCTGGCTGTCGGCCCGACGTTTGTCTTTTGTATCTGATAGGCATTACAGTCTTCAGGATGGGTTTTTTTTTTCTTTTTTTTTTTAAAATGAGATAAATGTAAAGCACATTAAAATCGTCCTTCTTCCCAGCTTGTTAAAAAAAAATCATTCCCGAGTAGTGTCCCTTGAAAGTTTTATTATTATTATTATTATTATTATCATTGGGATTTTTTCTTTTTTTTGTCACAGACATCAACTGGAAAATTCTTTAACAATTTTTTTTTTCGGCGAAAATGGATCGATCCCAAGTGGCCAAGAAAGTCCAAATAAAGTCTGTTGAACTGTTTGTTTGGAAGAACAAGAGACAGCGTGTTTTGTTTGGCTAGCTGATCACGTGTTGGCAAGAGTTCTTACAGCGTTAAGTCTGTGTTAACAGCAGCAGCAGCAGCAACAACAACAAAACAACAACAAAAAAAACCAATACCCCCCCCCCAAAAAAAAAAAAAAAAAAAAAAAAAAAAAAAAAGAAAAAAAAAAAAAAAAAAAAAAGAAAAAAGATAAAGAAACCAGAAAAGAGAAAACCACAACTACCGCATTCTGCTCTACGGCTGCGAGACTTGGAGAATGACCAAGGCAATACAGCCAAAAAATACAGACCTTCGTCAACACCTGTCTGAGGCGCATCTTCAAAATCAGATGGCCAGAGAAGATCAACAATGAAGCTCTATGGAAGCAAGCAGGACAGAAACCAATGGCCAAGCAGATTCTGCGGAGGAAGTGGGGCTGGATTGGACACACTCTCAGGAAGCCAGCATCCAGCACCACACGCCAAGCCTGACATGGAACCCGCAGGGGAAAAGGAAGAGAGGCCGACCTCGCAGCAGCTGGAGGCGAGACACTGAAGCTGAGATAAAGAGGCAGGGGACCAACTGGACAGGCATTCAGCGAGCAGCCCAGAACCGAGTGCGATGGCGGAGTGTTGTCGATGGCCTATGCTCACCTTTGAGCTATGGGCCCAAGTTAGTAAGTAAGTAAGTGCGACTACTGCAAAAAGTGCAAACCTCTGGGTGGTGTTTTTTTTGGCCGGGTAATACATATGGTCTGTTACACGGCCCTGAGCGGGGAAAAAACAAACAAACAAAAAAAAAACAAAAACAAAAGCAACCGCTGGGATTCAATACCTGGTCTTGCAGAGTGAAAGCCCGAAAGAAACAACCTGCTAATTCACCAATGGTTACAAGCCGTAGATTCCTGTCTCCCCCCCCCCCCCCCCCCAACTCCTTCTTCTCTTCTCTCCATTCCACCCCCACTCCCCAACCCCCCCGTCCTCCTCCCCTCTCCATTCTTCATCATCATCTCTCTACCTCTATACATAACAAAAAAAAAAAAAAAAAAAAAAAAAAAAAAAAACCTCTACAGGTAGAAGTCTGGAAAAGCCGTTACGACAACCTGAAACCTCTTCAGATGTCGTCATCACTTTGTACCTCCACGTCGTGAAACCGGTTTCGGTTCAACGAGCGTGGGCTTGGAAGTGGGGTGGGAGAGGAGGGGGTGGGGGTGGGGGTGGGGAGGGGATGTAGAGCGATGTGTATGTCGGTGGGGGGTGAAAATGGAACATTGCTCCGAAGGTGTGTGTGTGTGTGTGTGTGTGTGTGCGCGCGCGCGCGCGCGCGAGCGTGCGTATGTGTGTGTGTGTGTGTGTGTGTGTTGTGTGTGTGTGTGCGATCATCATCATCATTATCATCATCATCATCATCAACACCTCCATCAACATCATCGCAAGACCTCAACATCTCTCCCCCCACCCACCCCCCTCCTCCTCCTCCGTTCTCCTCGTCAGACCATTCTGCTGGCTTTTTCCATTGACATAGATCAGAGGCCCGCTTGGTTTCCGCCATATCTTTATGGTTTCCTCCCCCTGCGCTATCTGTTTACCATTTCTTACCATGCCAGGCGCGTTTACCATGTCTTACCTTGAGCTGTCTGTTTTCCCAATTCATACCCTACAACATTGACGGCAATAATGACTATTCATATTCGCGCTTTCCTCCTGAGTAATGAAGCTTGAGGCATTAAAAAAAAAAAATAATAAATACAACAACAAAAAAAAGGAAAGCAATGGATCTAGAACTTAACACAAAATTCTACATCTTCTTTCATTTCCCCAAAGCTCTTTGAGATTTGTTGAACTGAAAGTTTACCTCAAGTGGTGGCCCTATGATAAAAAAAAAGCCCCTTGTCCAAAATGTTTTGCTCTGTGTTTGGGTATTGATGAAAACACGACGCGTCTACTTAGGAACAGGAGTTAACAAAACGGAGTGAAGATTCAAAGCAGCTGGGAGAAACTGGTGGGACCCGAATCTGTAATGATGTCGTAGCTGATGAAGCCAGAGTTATCCTGTATACTCTAAACGTTCGACGTGGAGTTCAATCCGAAGAGGAGTGACGTGAGTTTGTTTTTGATACGTTTAAAAATTTAGATCTGACGTGAGTTTGTTTATGATACGTTTCAATATTAGATCTGCACGTAAGTATGTTTTTTTTAATATGTTTCAAAATTAGATCTGACGTGAGTTTGTTTGATACGTTTCAAAATTAGATCTGACGTGAGTTTGTTTTCGATATGTTTCAAAATTAGATCTGACGTGAGTTTGTTTTCGATACGTTTTCAAATTAGATCTGACGTGAGTTTGTTTTTGATTCGTTTAAAATTAGATCTGACGTGAGTTTGTTTTTGATACGTTTAAAATTAAATCTGACTTGAGTTGTTTTTGATACGTTTAAAATTAAATATGACGTGAGTTTGTTTTTGATACGTTTAAAATTAGATCTGACGTGAATTTGTTTTCGATACGTTTTAACATTAGATCTGACGTGAATTTGTTTTTGATATACGTTTAAAATTAGATCTGACTTGAGTGTTTTTGATACGTGTCACGGGCGGACCAGTGTTTGAACTTATACATTGGGTTTTTAATGGGCTGTTCGTCACAGAGGTTGACAGCGGCTTGCACCTAGTATGTGGAGTGCAGAGGAGAGGGGGGTAGCTCCTCTGTCACATTCAGTTGTGCACGCCCGTGTGGATCATGCATCCCCTCAGTAAACCCTCACATAGGTGTAGTGTGAGAGGGAAGAGTTAGACCTGGATGAAGGGTGTGTGTGTGTGTGTGTGTGTGTGCTGTCATTTTAATAACGGTGCAGGGAAGTGTCTTGCACGTGTTCTGTGCGTAAAGTGTGTTGTTAATGCTTAGCGTGGGTTGAATGTGAGTATGTGTTTTATGTAGGGTGGAGGGAGAACCTTCTTCGCTATGCCAGTGTTCGGCGCTCTCATTCTTTTGCTTTTGCTTTTCCGGTAAGAGGCCACGTCCTCCGTTGGTAGCCATATTTATTTTTCCACTTCGTCGTGGAGAGTTGCGGAACCGGGCCGGAACCCTTCGCTGGGCGGAAGGCAGTCCGCTGAACTTGGAAGGATCTCAATCCTTGGGCTACCAACAACATTCTTCCGAGTCGTCCCAGACTCTTACTTTCCTTCGTTGGAGGTGGCGCATCTACTGGTGGGGCTTGGGCTCTTCGCTGAGTGAAGCTTGCCAGTAGCTCTCTCTTCTGTCTTCACCCGCCGTTCTGGGTAAATATATATGTATAAATATGGTGTGTTGTATTCTCGTTGGGGGTTGGAGAGTTTGTACGCCAAGATGGGATTGGCATTATTCGGTCAGTACATATTTAAGTGGCATTGAGGTCATTTATTTTAAGTTGGATGTTTAGTAATGGCTCTGTTTGGGGAGCTACTTGTAGGCTTGACATATGTATCTAGTTCTGTATTGGAGTCGGTCATATTTGGATAAATGTTGGAGTCGGGATAATCCGGAAGCGATACTTCAAGGATTGAAGCAAATTATTTATTTATTTTATTATTTTTTTTTTAAAAAAACATCAAGTCGGGTCCGGAACGGAACGAGTTGCCGCCGACTAACATTCAGTCGACTAGCGGAGATTTCCGATGTGGCGCTCCCGCCATAGGTCCCCGCTCCCTGTCTTGTTTGTTTGTTGTCTGTCTTTTTTTTTTTTATAGTTTTTTTTTTGCAAGTATTTTGTAAATAATATGGAAGAATGAATGAGTTTTATGAATTTCATCTGGCATTAATTCAAAATGTAATGTGAACTTCCAAGAGTTTATTGTATTGTAATTTGTAATGTGAATGAGACGAAATTTAGAATTGTAGTAAAGGAAAACAATGAAATGAGGAAAACAACAAGATTCAAGAATAGATGAAACAAAAGAAAACAAATTGTAAAAGTTTTGTTTTTTTTCCTTTGAATTCTTTAAATTGTACGTACACGGTCCACACATGCCCTGCATTCACACACATAATCCACAAATATCATGATTATGCGGTGAGGGACTGACATCCGCCGCAGGGCGCCCTTTTCGTTTCTTGGGGAGATAGGTCACAGTCGCTGACGTTGGGCGACCTGGAGGATGGTCCAGAGAGGGGGGATACCGGAGCCGAGCCTGAGGAGTGCTGGAGGAGTCCGGCGCAAGAAGGAGTCTTCTAGACGCCAGTGAAGAGAACAGCCAGTCTTGCTCCGGAGATCCAGTCAGCGGGACAGTCATCTCCAAAAACAGTTATGTGGCAAGTGTGTGTGGTGTATGGGCTGTGGATTTGTGTGCGTGCGCTAGTGTGATCTAATGTATATTGTTATGCCCTGTTTGTTGTATTAGTTTGTTTGTTCTCCCCCTTTCTCTTCTATTTGTTGGGGGTAGCTTTAGTTGGTGATAGGTTGGGTGGCAGTGGGATCCGGGTGGTGGTGGTTTTTTTTTTAGGGCTCCCCTCTATCGGGTTATTTTGTCCCTTAGCGATAGTTAGCTCCTGATAGGATCTGCACTCTTCTTTGGTTTTTTTTTTTTCTTTGTAGTTATTCTTTTTCCTGTCTTTCCTCCCTCTTCTTGATAGGTGCCCCATTTCATAAATGGAATGTATGTGTGAGTGATTGGGATGCTTGATATATTTGGGTAAATTTTATATATTTAAAATTTAAGAAATATTTTTTTGTTCTGTACTTCCTGGAGTGGTCTGGGAGATAGTGAGTGGTTTAGTGTTGTCTCTCTGTGCTCTTTGTCTGTCCCTGCCTCATTCCCCTGACAGGGTCTTTTACCCTTGACAATACGTTTAAAATTAGATCTACTTGCAAAGAGAGGCGACTGCAGGCGGAAATCTAAACAAAATTTTAAATGTAATTAATAGCGGACCGCTAAGAAAACGTAGACAAAAGAACCACAAGACAAAACACGACGCGTTTCGACCTCTTAGGTCTTCTTCAGGCAAATTTGAAATTAAATATTAGCCTAGATACTTAATTTTCAAAGTTTTAGAACTGCTTTTTCATTTGATTCTCAAGGAAATCAGAAAAAAAAAAGAAGAAACAGAAACAACAAACAAACAAACAACAAAACAAACAAACAAACACCACCACTGGTGTAGTGAAGATAAGATGGAACGAGAAAGGTAACCATTGCCTTCATACCCTGCAAAGTGATGACGAATTTGACTAATTCTGGAATGTTCCAGATAAACATGCTCACAGATTTTCGTAACTTGTTCATTCATAGATAGATTGAAGTGAAAAAGTAGCCGCTAAGTTTTGAAATCAGTGAGAAAAATGAAGTTTACTTTGGTCAACTGAAGAGAAAGGAGACGAATTAACGCTGCGTTCAGTGTCAAGGAAAAAGTGTATCTGTTTTCTTGTTGTTTAGCTGACTGAAAAAGAAAGGACACAGATTGACTCTGCTTTCAGTGTCAAGGAAAAGTGTTTCTGTTTTTTGTACTCCCAGTTCTTATAGAACAGGGAGTACTTTACAATGGGAACGAAGAAATGCTGCCTGTGTGTCTGTGTGTCTGTCTGTCTCTCCGTCCGTGGTCAAAATATGTTCCACTCGCTCCAGACAACACGTCTGGGCCGATCTTCCTGAAAATTTGTAGGTATGTTCATTATGGGTCATGGATGATGCCCGATGTTTATTTTACCAGAATAGCCGTTACTAACGGCTATAATGGCCCCAAACGGTTTTTATTCTGTATGGAATATCTCAGTGACGAAATACATTATGACGCATGTTTGATTGTGACGTCAAACACATTATGACGCATGTTTGTGACTTTTTTTTTTTCCTTGAAGATAAACTGGGAGTACGTTTATATGCTTTGTATCTTGTTCTTGTTGTTTAGCTGCAGTTTGCATCATGTCATTCAGATTTTGACATCTGTGATCCATGTCCCAACATTATCAGTCAGGGAAGTGAGACGTTACGACTACTGCAGAACCACAGGGCTGACTATCATCGACAACACGATGCATAGAGAATTGTGGCAGGGTAAGTGATTGCTCGTTCTTCCATTTTCGTGGTCCTGACTGTGGTTTTATCCTACCTGAAGAAGACCTAGGAGGTCGAAAGGCGTCGTCGTTTTGTCTTGTGATTCGTTTGCTCATGTTTGATGGATTTATTTCAAAAAACTCTTCAAAGAAATGCATAGAGAATAGTTCAGACCCTGGCAGTGTATACAGAGAGAGAGAGAAAAAAAGAAGAGGACTAGACAGGGAACCCTGTGGGACACCCCCTCGCCGTACGCCCCCCCCCCCCCCCCCCCCCCCCAAAAAAAAAAAAAACAAACAAAAAAAAAATCAAATCTTGCACGTGTGAACGAGTGCTAAACCTTTCCTCTTCCTGTTCCTGAAAATCACCCATCGGAACCTTCATCACGTGAATGTGCCCCGCTGATACAGGAAACAACTCTTGAGAGTACACACTGTAGAAGCAAACTGATCATCCGTTTTATGGAGAAAAAAAGAAAAGAAAGGAAAGCAAAGCAAAGCAAAAGAAAAGAAAAGAAAGAGAGAAAGAAAAAGAAAAAGAAACCCCCCCCCCCCCCCCCCCCAAACCCCCAATACAAAAAAAAGGCCAAACCACCTTTCCAGACCTTCACCTTTTGCTCGGAGTGGGGACGGTAGCAGAAGAGGAGAATTCTCCTACACCTGCCCAGGTGCCAGAAAATAGCGAGGTTTGCTGGCTAGGAAGACTCACTACTGGATCTTCTATCATCATTCCCAATCTCCACCCCCCCCGACCCCCACCCCGACCCCCACCCCCACCCCATCCTGCTGCCTCCCTCCCTCCCTCCCTCCCTCTCTCTCTCTCTCTCTCTCTCTCTCTCTCTCGCTCTTCTGTTTTTGTTGGCCGGGCTGGTGAAAGAGGGCGAGGTATCAGGTACTGTTTGTTTTGTGGAGAGATGGTTGAGACGCTGGGCCTGGCTGTCTCTCTGTCTCTGTCTCGCTTCAGGTGTCGGTTTCGGTCTGTCTGTCTGTCTGTCTGTCTGTCTGTCCGTCTGTCTGTGTCTGTCTTGCTTCTGTGTCTGCCTGCCTCTGTGTCTGTCTGTCTGCCCCTCTCTCTCGCTCCTTTTTCAATGCTCTGTTCCACTTTGCGTACGTGCGTGCATACGCGCTTGCTTGCTTGCTTGCTTGCTTGCGCGCGCGCGCGCGCGCGCGCGCGCGCGTGTGGTGTGTGTGTGTGTGTGTGCGTGTGTGTGAGTGTGTGTGTGTGTGTGTGAGTCTCTCTCTCTCTCTCTCTCTCTCTCTCTCTCTCTCTCTCTCTCCTCTCATCCTCTCTCTCTCTCTCTCTCTCTCTCTCTGTGTCTCTGTCTCTGTCTGTCTGTCTGTCTCTGTCTGTCTCTCTCTCCCTCTCTCTCTCTCTCTCGGCGCCTCTGTCTGTCTGTCTGTCTGTCTGTCTGTGCCTGTCGCTCTCCTCCCGCCCTCCCTCTCTCTTCTCCTCCTTTATCTCTTTCTCTTTTAACTTTCACCCCCTCCCCATATACCCATCCCCCTCTCTCTTTCCCTTCCCATTACAAACGCATTCTGTTCCACCCTCCCCTCCCCTCTTTTTCCTCTTCTCCTCGGTCCCCCCCCTGCCCCCCTCCCTCCCCCTCCCCCCCCCCCCCCCCCCCCCCGCCCTCTCCTCCCTTCCTTGGTTAGTTACTTACTTTCAGGTTTAACGTCAACATTCTCCGGCAGTTGCACGGTAGTCAGGGGCAACCATCCCTGGAGAGGAGGAGCTACGGAGGGGGGTGGGGTTGGGGTTGGGGGTGGGGTGGGGGAAAGGGGGGGGGGGGTATCTCACACTACACAACGCCACCAGAAGGCCATTTTCACAGGGGCAGCTAAAATGGTAATTTCTTTCTTTGTTAGGCGCTGGCGTCATTCGGCGCGAAACTCGGTGATCCAACCAAAATGAACCAACTAGCCCTCCCTCCTCCAACTCCCTCCTCACCTTTTGGTTTTATTTATTTATTTATTTATTTATCTATTTATTTATTGTATCCGATGTGGAGTTCTCAAAGGGCGTCATTGGTTTTGGTGGTAATTGTCTGTGGCGGCGTTATCAATGTATCTGTGTGTTCGTGTTGCAAATATAACACATTGTAGACCCCCCCCCCCCCCCCCCCCCCCCCTGCACACACACTATGAGTGAGCTGATTGTTAAAGAAAAAAAAAAAGCAGGCCATTTTCAGTTGTGAGTTCCTCCTTCTCTCTCTCGTTTCTCTCTCTCTCCCTCCCTCCCCTCTCTCTCTCTCTCTCTCTGAGAGACACAAATGCACTCACGCACACACAGACATGTCCCCCCTCCCTCTCCGCAACGCAGACTTGAGCTCGGATTCCACATTCACGGCACCGACACGCTACCAAAACGGCACCGAAACGTCATCGAAACGTCACCGTCATAATTCTGTCTGTGTCGGTCACGAAATCTTCACACGAAACGGCCCAGCCGTCTCACGACTTTAATCTGCTGTGTTTTGAAAATGGCGCCACAGCGATCGCTGGTATAGACATTTTGTTGATAAACTATTTCCACAGAAACACATACAAATCCATACGTGTCAACCTATACGGTTTTTCCAGTATTGCTGTACGGGAAACGTACGATTTCGGGTCTGTAGGCCGTACACAAGTTCGATACGGGTAAAACTCATTTAGAAACTTTGGTGATCACAGTAAGTAATGATGTACTCCTGACTTCAATGGACTAATGATGTTTGGCAGGAGTGGAAAGTGCATAGAACAAATTGGTTTGTGACTTTGATGGACTCATGATATTGGTAAAGTGGAAGAGTGTGTAAACAATGGTTTTATAAACCGTTTTTTTTATTCTCTATTACCCTCCCCCCCTCGACCCCTTACCCTTGCCCCCCCCCCCCCAAAAAAAAAAAAAATCAAATCTTGCACGTGTGAACGAGTGCTAAACCTTTCCTCTTCCTATTCCTGAAAATCACCCATCGGAACCTTCATCACGTGAATGTGCCCCGCTGATACAGGAAACAACTCTTGGAGTACACACTGTAGAAGCAAACTGATCATCCGTTTCATGGAGGAAAAAAAGAAAAGAAAGGAAAGCAAAGCAAAGCAAAAGAAAAGAAAAGAAAGAGAGAAAGAAAAAGAAAAAGAAACCTCCCCCCCCACCCCCCACCCCAAACCTCCAATACAGAAAAAAAGGCCAAACCACCTTTCCAAACCTTCACCTTTTGCTCGGAGTGGGGACGGTAGCAGAAGAGGAGAATTCTCCTACACCTGCCCAGGGTGCCAGAAAATAGCGAGGTTTGCTGGCTAGGAAGACTCGCTACTGGATCTTCTATCATCATTCCCAATCTCCACCCCCCCCCCGACCCCCACCCCGACCCCCACCCCCACCCCACCCCTGCATCCCTCCCTCCCTCCCTCCCTCTCTCTCCCTCCTCTCTCTCTCTCTCTCTCTCTCTCTCTCTCTCTCTCTGTGTGTCGTTCTTTGTTTTTGTTGGCTGGGCTGGTGAAAGAGGGCGAGGTATCAGGTACTGTTTGTTTTGTGGAGAGATGGTTGAGACGCTGGGCCTGGCTGTCTCTCTGTCTCTGTCTCGCTTCAGGTGTCGGTTTCGGTTCGGTCTGTCTGTCTGTCTGTCTGTCTGTCTGTCTGTCTGTCTGTCCGTCTGTCTGTCTGTCTTGCTTCTGTGTCTGCCTTCTCTGTGTCTGTCTGTGTCTGCCCCTCTCTCTCGCTCCTTTTTCTATGCTCTGTTCCACTTTGCGTACGTGCGTGCGCGCTTGCCTGCTTGCTTGCTTGCTTGTGTGTGTGTGTGTGTGTGTGTGTGTGTGCGTGTGTGTGTGTGTGCGTGTGTGAGTGTGTGTGTGTGCGTGTGTGTGAGTGTGTGTGTGTGTGTGTCTCTCTCTCTCTCTCTCTCTCTCTCTCTCTCTCTCTCTCTCTCTCTCTCTCTCTCTCTCTGTCTGTCTGTCTGTCTGTGTCTCTGTCTCTGTCTGTCTGTCTCTGTCCCTGTCTCTCTCTCTCTCTCCCTCCCTCTCTCTCTCTCTCTCTCTGCGCCTCTGTCTGTCTGTCTGTCTGTCTGTGCCTGTCGCTCTCCCGCCCCTCCCTCTCTCTTCTCCTCCTTTATCTCTTTCTCTTTTAAACTTTCACCCCCTCCCCATATACCCATCCCCCTCTCTCTTTCCCTTCCCATTACAAACGCATTCTGTTCCACCCCTCCCCTCCCCTCTTTCCTCTTCTCCTCGTCCCCCCCCCCCCCCCCCCCCCACCCTCTCCTCCCTCCCTTGGTTAGTTACTTACTTTCAGGTTTAACGTCAACATTCTCCGGCAGTTGCACGGTAGTCAGGGGCACCATCCCTGGAGAGGAGGAGCTACGGAGGGGGGGGGTGGGGGTGGGGGTGGGGTGGGGAAAGGGGGGAGTATCTCACACTACACAACGCCACCAGAAGGCCATTTTCACAGGGGCAGCTCAAATGGTAATTTCTTTGTTAGGCGCTGGCGTCATTCGGAGAAACTCGGTGATCCAACCAAATGAACCAACTAGCCCTCCCTCCCCCAACTCCCTCCTCACCCGCTTTTGTTTTATTTATTTATTTATTTATTGTGTCCGATGTGGAGTTTTCAAAGGGCGTCGTTGGTTTTGGTGGTAATTGTCTGTGGCGGCGTTATCAATGTATTTGTGTTTCGTGTTGCAAATATAACATTGTAGACCCCTCCCCACCCCACCCCCTCCTTGCACACATACTATGAGTGAGCTGATTGTTAAAGAAAAAAAGAAAAAAAAAGCAAGTCATTTTCAGTTGTGAGTTCCTCCTCCTTCTCTCTCTCGTTTCTCTCTCTCCCTCCCTCCATTCTCTCTCTCTCTCTCTCTCTCTCTCTCTCTCTCTCTCTCTCTGAGAGACACAAATGCACTCACGCACACACAGACATGTCCCCCTCCCTCTCCGCAACGCAGACTTAAGCTGGGATTCCACATTCACGGCACCGACACGCTACCGAAACGGCACCGAAACGTCATCGAAACGTCACCGTCATGATTAAGTCTGTGTCGGTCACGAAATCTTCACACGAAACGGCCCAGCCGTCTCACGACTTTGATCTGCTGTGTTTTGAAAATGGCGCCACAGCGATCGCTGGTGTAGACATTTTGTTGATAAACTATAGGGGGAAAAAAAACAGCAAAAAAGACACAGGTTTCCACAGAAACACATACAAATCCATACGTGTCAACCTATACAGTTTTCCCGTATTGCTGTACGGGAAACGTACGATTTCGGGTCTGTACGGCCGTACACAAGTTTCGATACGGATAAAACTAATTTAGAAACTTTGGTGATCACAGTAAGTATGATGATGTACTCCTACTTCAATGGACTAATGATGTTGGTAGGAGTGGAAAATGTATAGAACAAATTCATTTGTGACTTTGATGGACTCATGATATTGGCAAAGTGGAAGAGTGTGTAAACAATGGGTTTATAAACCGTTTTCATTCTGCATCATAGTCAGTGTTTCACTGTAGGGTGTGTGATTTGATCTACAAACTGTCTCAAGTGATGCATTCTGCTGGAATGGAAGAGGAGGTTCTGTTGGATGGGTAAGTGTTTTTGTTATTCATAAACTGTCTAAAGTGCCATTTGTTTCAAGAAGTTTTGCCTGATATTGAGTATTACATTGTATTTACAGGGTATTTTTGTTTATGTTTGCGTGTTTTCCATAACGTATAAGGTTTTTGGGATCGGAATATGGGAAAAGTACTTTTCAATATGGAAAGTTGTAAAATGAAGAAAATTGGGTTGACACCAATGCAAATCTTTTATCTTTTGTGGCTCCATTCTCATTTTGACTGGATCTAGGGACTATGGTTTTTGCGCATTTTTTAAATGTTTTTTTTTTTTTTGTTTGTTTTTGCAACACACGAAGTTGTGTTTATTGGAAATTCACTTATCTATTCATTAGAGTGTAGTCTTCTTCTTCTGCGTACGCAGGCTGATACTCCTGCGGACACTTCCTGCACAGACAGGCAAGTATTAATCCCATCTACCCAACAAAGGGAGTGGAGTTTTGTGTGCATGACCGTTTTTTTCCCCGCCATTAAGGCAGCCATACTCCAGCTTCGGGGAAGGTGCATGCTATGTGTAACGTGTCATTCATACCAACGGCCAAACTGGCCTTCTCTTCCGAAAGTTGGTGATGGGATCTGACGTGTGTGCAAGATGTTACGCGTGCGTTCACACATGGAACCTCGGTTTAGAGTCTCATTCGAAGGATTGTATGTGAAATGGAGTCAGAACCCATGTTAACTCCGAGGGGAAAAATACCCCAGTGCCGAAACGGCCCGGCGCAGATTCGAACCTGCAACCCCAGGATAACGAGTCCTGCGCTCTACCACTGGGTTATTCCGGCCCCCTATTAGTTTGTAGTCAACAAGCACTGTTTTGCAATTTGTGTAAAGCGTGCATCTCTCTCTCTCTCTCTCTCTCTCTCTCTCTCTCTCTCTCTCTCTCTCTCTCTCTCTCTCTCTCTCGAGTATTACGGTACAAAAGTTTGTGCATTGGCACACTATTCCCTGGTAAATGCTCTCAGTGTTGTGCTTTTTGTTTGTTTGTTTGTTTGTTTTTGTTTTTGCCTGTTCCTCTTCCATTTAGATCTGAATTTTTTTTTTTCATATGAAATAATTGTATCCACTTGAAATATAGCTTCTATAAGTCGATGCCATTTCTGGTTCATTACAATGCGAAACATATATTTCAACGTGATAAAAGAAAACCTTTATAGCTCACGGGAGAAAAAGGAAAAAAGAACAATAATAAAAACGATGGAGGAAAGCTGTTTCAGCCTGGAAAGAAGGAAAAAACAGAAAGAAGAAAAGAAAGAAAGAAAGAAGAAAGGAAGAAAGAAGGAAAGAAAGAAGGAAGAAGGTAAGACGGAAATAAAGAAAAAAGATGAGATAAAGCAAGAAGGAAGGAAGGAAGGAAAGAAAGAAAGATAAAGATTTAGCGTGCAAGACCCATGGAAGATTTATAACCACATCATCATGTATTCTGCTTTTTTTTTTTTTTAGTTTGTTTCACTCATAACTTTATTCATTTCCACACTGTTATTCAGCAGAGAGGTGGGTTGTTTTTTTTATGTGTGCAGTCCCATCTTCTGTGCCACCTCAGAGGCAGTGCACCCACGCCGCTCATTCCGACACCCCGTCCACAGCCACAGCCCGGCCCGGCCCGCCACTGCCCCAGCACCGGCAGTCCACAGGGGAGCAGTCAATGTCAAGTCGTCAAGTGGCAACCCACCGGAGGAGACACGTGTGTGTGTGTGTGTGTGTGTGTGTGTGTGTGTGTGTGTGTGTGTCTCTCTCTCTCTCTCTCTCTCTCTCTCTCTCTCACGCACACACACACACACATATACATACGCACGCACACACACACTCTCTCTCTCTCTCTCTTTCTCTCTTTCTCTCTTTCTCGCACGCACACACATACACACACGCACGCACGCGCGCACACACACACACACACACACACTCACACACACACTTTCTCGATAACTCATTATCTCTATATCTGGCTTTCCTCACGTCTTCCGTGTAACCTGTTTATTTCAGTTTCATTTTTTTCGCTATGGGGATAGATAGACAGCCTCAATGGGAAAAGTGCCAACATGTGAGATTTTGCTAGTGTGTGATCCGTCTCTGCAGCATCTTTTTTTTGCCATCTGTTTTTTTTTTTTTTTTTTTTTTTTTTTTTTTTTTTGCCGATTCATACCTTATGTCATCCTCGTCTCCCCCCCCCCCCTCTCCCTCCTGGTCTTTCTATTTTTTCCAGTTTCCAGGACGGTTTTGGTGTGGAAGGGTAGAGCGGCAGTTGTTGTAACAGTGTGAGAAATAGGGTGGTGGTGGGTGGTGGTGGGCGGGATTCAAGTCAACACCCGTCTTGCGCCGAATTGGATGAAGACAAGGGATTGCTTGTTCGTTTTCGTTGTCCTGGGTGTTGTGCAATTTGCCTGAAGAAGACCTAAGAGGTCGAAACGCGTCGTGTTTTGTCTTGAAATTCAATTGTCAAGTTTTTTTGTTTGTTTGTTTGTTTGTTTTCAAAGCGGAGCCTTATATATCCTTAAAAAAAAATTCACGAATGTGTTCAAAACGAAGACATAACCCACGATGTATTGTAAGCGGTGTTTGCGTCACGACACGTACGGTTAATTTCATGACTGTGACGTTTACTGGGTGTTGCTTTTCTTTCTTCTTTGCTGTTTTTTTTTTTCTTTTGACTATTCTTTTGTGAAAAGCAGTTATGTAACAGAATGGAAGTACTAGAACACTACACGATTAATGGTTTGGTGTGTGTGTGTGTGTGGTGTGTGTGTGTGTGTGTGTGTGTGTGTGTGTGTATGTGCGTGTGTGTGTGTGTGTGTATGTGTGTGTGTGTGTGTGTGTGTGTGTGTGTGTGTGTGTGTGTGTGTGTGTGTGTGTGTGTGTATGTGTGTGTGTGTGTGTGTGTGTGTGTGTGTGTGTGTGTGTGTGTGTGTGTGTGTGTGTGTGTGTGTGTATGTGTGTGTGTGTGTGTGTATGTAGTGTGTGTGTGTGTGTGTGTGTATGTGTGTGTGTGTGTGTGTGTGTGTGTGTGTGTGTGTGTGTATGTGCGTGTGTGTGTGTGTGTGTGTGTGTGTGTGTGTATGTATGTGTGTGTGTGTGTGAAAAAACCCGTGAACAGCAGAAGGACAGTGTTACTGCACCAAAGAACACTGTTCACAAATAAACCTGAATGCTTTGTACCAAACGCCAGAATATTGAAGTCAACACGCAGATGGCCATCAGTGACAGACCATGAGAGAGAGAGAGAGAGAGAGAGAGAGAGAGAGAGAGAGAGAGAGAAGGAATATAATATAGGAGAGTGGAAAACAGAAAGGCATATAGGTCTAACAACCAACCAACCAACAAAAAAACAGAAACAACCCCCCCCCCCCCCCCGCCCCTCAGAAAAAAAAAAATCGAAGTTGGAGAAAAGTAATTATAAAAGCCACAAAGCAAACAAAAAATGTTAGATAATTTTTTTTGGAAAACAAAAAAAACAACAACAAAAAAAAAAACAAAAACAAAAAAAAAACCACAACCCTGCCCGTTATCAAAAGTTACGATCAGTAAGGAGCGAACCATGTGATACAATTTCTTCCAAACTAAGGGGAAGTAATAACAAACCTTTGGCTCAATGCAGAACAAAGGCAGACCACTTCTAGATACACATTAAAGATAGGGCTAAGAAGAGTGTATCGTTTGGAAATCTTTCACAGAAAGATCGAGCAAAGCTCGCCAGAATTGTCAATCAGGCGAGTAAGGTTATAGGGAAAAAGCAATCTGCTCTCAGAGAAGTCTGTACTGTTTGTGTAATCAGGAAATCTGTGAATATGACCTCTGACCCCCCACACACCCACTCCACTGCCACCTTGAAAAAACTTCCTTCAGGAAGACGCTACAGAATGCCCTGAGCACAGAGGAATGTCTTCAAGAAGTCTTTTTTTATACCAAGCGCCATTAGCATTTTAAACTCTAAAGTCTGTGACTGACTGCCTTGACCCCTTGTCTCCCAGACAAGAACAATTCAGTCTGCAATATTATGCTTTTTACTGTGACTATGACTTTGTGTGTGAGCATGTGTGTGTGTGTGTGTGTGTGTGTGTGTGTGTGTGGGTGTTTGGGTGTATGCGCGTGCGAACGGTTGGCGCTGATTTTGGGCGTACGTAGATATGCGTTGTGTGTGTGTGTGTGTGTGTGTGTGTGTGTGTGTGTGTGTGTGCTTTTACTGTTTGGGCGTTGGCGGCGGGTGAGTTTGTGTTTTTATGGATTGTTTTTATAATCTATGTAATGTTTTTGTGTCATTGTGTTTCATGGTTTAATGTTTATTTCATGTGTGTGTGTGGGGGTGGGTGTGGGGGGTGGGGGGGGGGGGGGGGTGAGAGTGTTGATGTATATATAAATACATATACTAACACAGGCTTTTATGTAACGATCTATAATGTCTTTTTGTAATGACTTATGTACTTGTGAAATGATGTGGAGCAGAAGACATATTTCCGATGGACAATAAAGTTGATTGATTGATTGATTGATTGATTGATTGATTGACGGATCGATTGATTGATCGTTAGGGTGATTCCAGCCAGTAAACCAACATTG
>JADBJO010015493.1:30000-32500 GCA_016801955.1 Conus betulinus
ATTATAAATAAAACTGCCATTCACATATGGAGAGTAATGATAAAGACGGGTGTTTTGATTCATTTAGGTGTTCGTTTTGGATTTGAAAAAATAAAAAAAAAGTCACACATCACAAATAAATGGTATGGATATTACTTGCTTTAAACTTAGAATCCGAGGGTGTAGACTCAATTCCGATGAAATCACATTTGATGAAGAAATGTGTGTGTGCCCAGCATGAGAGACTGACGAAAATGAAATCCTCTAAAAATGTCTGTAGCACTCATGTTTACGTGAAATAAAATAACATTCTATTTTTTTCATTGCGTTTCTAATCTACTGGACGAATGCACTGATCGGTATGTTAAAAACAGAACATAAAGAAAACCTCTTTGAAGGCGTTCAGCTTATGAAATACAGTTTGATCAGAAAATAAATGATAAAAAAAACAAACAAACAAGCTAAAAAAACAAATAAACGGACAAACGAACAAAACACACAAACGAGCAAACAACAAAAATAAACAATTAAAAAAAAATCAGTGATATGATTCACAAATTTATACAATTGGTTCGTGGCTTATCTAAACGTTAAACACATGTTTTATCGTGTGTGTGGTGTGTGTGTGGGTGGTGTGTGTGTGTGTGTGTGTGTGTGTGTGCTTTGCTTGTCATAGTCTCTCGTTAGTCTCTACGCTACACACAGACGTTCTCACGATGGGAAAGAGAATTAAAAAAAAGACAGACCAATTCCCCCCCAAATGAATGAGGAGAGATATGGGAAAAGAATAAAAAATAAGAGAGGTCAGAGGAGAAGAGAGAGAGAGAGCGAGACGCGGGAGAGAGGAGTCGAGAGAGAGGAGAGAGAGGAGAGAATACTGGAAATGATGAACAGCAACAGAGAAGATAGAATACGGGAAGTTTAATCATGCTTTAGACCAATACCCACTCGTGAAGGGGTGTGTTGAACAAGAAAATATAACGGGGTGTAGAAACTGTGAAATGATAAACAATGACATAGAAACTGGCAATGATAAACAATGACAATCCTTAACACCAAGCAGTGAGTTTTAAGAAACGAGAATAGAGCACAGCCTTTAAGAAACAAGAATAAAACGCAGCTTAGAAGCCCTGTACAGACAGATTGACACATTTTTTTTTTTTTTTTTTTTTTTACCTTTTATATGCGCGGCATTTACAGTATTGCAATGGCATGTCCTGTACTCTTCAGTCAGATAGACTAGGACAACATGAAATAAAATGTTCCTCATGTTCGTTTGCTTTTTTGACGCAGTGTATATATATAAAGCCACCCGCACTGTATGTTTTATGACAATTAGGTCTACGATGCAGCGCGATTTTAGATGTTCCAAGTTTAGATCTTGTCAGATGTCTGTTGCGGTACGAAGTGTCGCAATGCGATACTTTGTGTTCTATTGTACTCCTCTCCCTAGCACAAAGTGTCGCACAGCACAAAATGTCACAATGGCGCTATTCTGTACATGTATTCAGTGAGCAAGTGAGTGATGGTAGGTGAAGAGAGATACAATGAAGGTAAGACATACAGACAGACACAGACAGACATACAGACAGACAGAACAGACAAACAGATCGAGAGAAAGAGATAGGACAGAGACAGAGGTTCATTCATTCATTCATTCATTCATTCATTCATTCATTCGTTCGTTCGTTCATTCGAAATCTATGATTGATATGAAATAACTCTGTCAATCTGTTGAACAATAACTATCACTGGTAAGTGGTGATACACACAGCTCCGTGTGTTTCAACACTCTGTGTTCATCAGTTAATTTTGTGAAAAACATTGGCATGGGCGGGAAAAAATAGATTACACCGTCATGACCGCAGACAGACAGCTTAGTCTAGAAGCGTTAGCCCCTTAATTATATTGCTGGCTTTGGGCTGGGCATCTGTGCGGACAAGTGGGAATTTCTGAAAAAAAAAATGGGTATACATTTCGTCTGCTTAGAGCTCTTCAAACCTATCGACACATGGTTGTCACTCAAGGCAGACGATTTGTAAATCCCTACTCAAGACGCACTATGTCTCTAGCACAATAAGGGGCTTTCCCGGCACAAACCATTGCATGTTCCAAAGTGCGACTCTTTGTGCAAGTCTTCTCAGCACAAAGTGTCGCACTTTTGCACAAAGTGTCGCATGCGACATTTCGTGCATTTGAGACACTTTGTGCCGCAACAGATGTCTCTCCGATGCCTGTCTAAATAGATTATTGACATCAGGGACAGCAGGAACAGTTTTTATAAACAATAAGCCCAATCACTGTTCTTCAGACGGAAATTCCGTTATTGCCATCTCCCAAAAACAACAAACTTTCCGTAAAGTTCCCAGAAACACGTTAATCTCTTCCACGCATATTCAAATCCAGACACATACAATTCACAGCGAATAGTTGGGGCCCAGTATTTTCTTGCCATGCTCCAAAAGCATTCATAGGCTGTACAGGCCAATCAATCTTCCATTCTCATCAGTTCCAGCCAAAA
>JADBJO010015493.1:42500-43615 GCA_016801955.1 Conus betulinus
GGAAGAGAAGAGCAATCGGAAAGGAAAGACCAAAACAGTAAGAAAGAAGAAGAAGAAGAAGAAGAAAAGAAGAAAGAAGGAAGAACAGAAGAGAGAAGACACGAGAACAAA
This sequence comes from Conus betulinus, assembly GCA_016801955.1. NCBI lineage: Eukaryota > Metazoa > Mollusca > Gastropoda > Neogastropoda > Conidae > Conus > Conus betulinus. The sequence goes on from JADBJO010015493.1 coordinate 42,612, forward strand.
AAAACAGAAGAGCAGGGAAAAGGACAAAAGGAAAAAAGTAGGGAGGACGAAGGAGAAGGAAAGGAGAGGAAGGAAGAGGGAGAGGAGGAGAGGAGAAGAAGGAGAAAGGAAAAGAAGAATAACAGAACAAAAGAAAAAAAAAAGAAAAACGGAAAAAAAAAAAAGATTTTGAGGGAAAAAAGAAAAAAACAAAAAAAAAAAAAAAAAAAAGGAGAAAAAAAAGAAAAAAAAACAAAAAAAAAAAAAAAGCCGGAATATGACCCAACTCCACCCCCCCCCCCTCTCCCTCCTTTCCCCTTACCCTCTCCCCCCCCCCACCCCCCCCCCCCCCCCCCCCCCCCCCCCCCCCCCCCCCCCCCCCCCCCCCCCCCCCACCCCCCCCCCCCCCCCCCCCGCCCCCCCCCCCCACCCCCCCCCCCCCCACCCCCCCCCCCCCCCCCCCACCACACCCCCCCCTCCCCCCCCCCCCCCCAACCCCCCCCCCCCCCCCCCCACCCCCCCCCACCCACCCCCCCCCCCACCCCCCCCCTCCCCCCCCCCCCCCCCCCCCCCCCCCCCCCCCCCCCCCCCCACCCTCCCCCCCAACCCACCTTCCCCCCAAATCTTTGATCACAAAACAATCAGCGACTACACGTTGGAGAAAAAACCAGAGAACGACGCATATTAAGAGCAAAAGATGTATCATGCCCTGACAAAGAGGAAAGCGATAGTCCAGCAGAGAAAGCAAGCAAAAATCCATGCCACAGAAATAAGAATTCCGTCCGACAGTGGGAGAGAAGAAGGAGAGAAACGAGCGGGCGGATGTTTAGGTATTCCTGCGTGGCACAGAAAACTTGCTTTCGCTTGGAAAGTTTTTTGTTGTGTTTTGTTTGTTATATGTTATCTAGATTGTTAATGTTTCTTGTTTCCTTTCGCATGTCATCACCTTCCTTCTTTTCTGAAACAAAAACCAACAGCTGATTTTCAAACACACGCAATTCTCTCCTCTCTATCTCTATCTCTGC
>JADBJO010015494.1:0-25000 GCA_016801955.1 Conus betulinus
TCCAATCGAGCACCTATGGGACGTGCTGGGCCGGCGACTTCGAAGCAATCACCCCCCAACCAGTTGACTTCAACCAGCTGTTCCAGTTCCTTGAGCAGGAGTGGCAGGCAATACCCCAGATGACTCTGAGGACTCTGACTCAATCCATGAGGCAAAGGTGCATCGCGTGCATCCACGCAAATGGCGGACACACACGTTACTGACTGTGTTTTTGTGTATCTCTGGCGTTCTGACTTTTGAAAAGATGGGTAGTGGACTTTAAAGTGACAAAACATGCTGTTCAAATCAATTTTTGTCATTAATCTGTGTCATTGTGTGTTTTGATTAATGGCTGAAGTAAAGTTCGAAAGCATTGTTTTGGGTGTGTTTCTGTTCTGTTGTGAAATAGCGAGAGAATTTCCAAGTGGCCTTTCAATTGTTTTGAGCAGTATAACACACACACACACACACACACACACACACACACACACACACACACACACACACAGAAAGAGAGAGAGAAAGAGGCAGAGACAGGCAGAGACATGCAGACAGACAGACACAGACGGAGACGGAAGATAAGCAGAGAGACAGACAGACAGACAGAGACAGACATGTGCACATATCCACATGCATAGGAGACAGAGAGAGAAGAGAGAGAGAGAGAGAGAGAGAGAGAGAGAGAGAGAGAGGAGGGGGAGAGAGAGCAGACAGATGGACAGACAGACAGACACAGACAGACAGACAGACAAAGAAGTACAGACCCCACACAAAATGATTCCGATACTTGCACGAGCACAAAACAAGACACTTGGCTGGCTGGCTGGCTGCAACACCATCTCAGTCTGCTACTGACAGTCAGTAGTGGATGCTGTTGTTATCATTATCATTATTATTATTATCATTATTATTATTATTATCATCATCATTAGTAGTAGCAGTAGTATCATTATTATTATTATATTATCAGTATCATCATCAATATATTATTGTTATATTATTATTATTATTATTATTATTATTATCATTATGAATACCCTTGGCCAGAGACCAAGCTCTACGCGCTTTACAATCCACACTTGCTTACACAACGGACTGCTGGATAGTGTCCACTGAAGAGCTGCCAGATGGCGCTTCATTCAGTCGTTTCCTGTGTCATCCAGTTATATCGTTCAGTTTGATATCATTCACTCAGTTTCCTTACTTTCTTCATTCTTTCCATTTCTCATGCAGGGTGCATGCTGTGTGTAACGTGTCATCAAAACCGACGGCCAAACTGGCCTTCTCTTACGAAAGTTGGTGATGGGATTTTACGTGTGTGCAAGATGTTATGTGTGCGTTCACACGCGGAACCTCGGTGTATAGTCTCATACGAAGGACTGTATGGGAAATGGAGTCAGAACTAATATTAATTACAAGGGAAAAAAAAAACATGTACCGAAACGGCCCAGCAGAGATTCGAACCCGCAACCACAGGATCACCAAGCTTACAAGTCCGGCGCTCTACCACTGAGCTATTGCGGGTCCTGGTGACCTCTCAGGAAGACGCACTTGTCCAACAGTCCCTTGTCTGTGTCGTGCTGTGACTCCTGTAGGTGTGGTTTGGAACCTCTTCTTTGTGTCGTTCTCTTTCATCTTGCCTTGTGTTGCCCAGCCCTCCTCGATACATTATGTCCCCTTGCCATCGGCTGGGCTATAAACATCGTGAACTAAATCGCTTTGTTTTCAGTCAACCTGCCTCGTGTTTGGCTCTCCATGCCGATTTCTATTTTCAGTCGTGTTGAGTTGTCTTGTTATTCGTTTTTCCTCTCTCTCTCTCTCTCTCTCTCTCTCTCTCTCTCTCTCTCTCTCTCTCTCTCTCTCTCTCTCTCTCTCTCTCCTCTCTCTCTCTCTCTCTCTCTCTCTCTCTCTCTCTCTCTCTCTCTCTCCCTCTTTCAGTTCGCTAACAATTATTTGAGATGAGTTTCAAAAGTTTTTTTTTCTTGTTTTTATTTTATAAATTATAATGTATCTCTTCGGGACTATGAGAATGTCTGTTGTTGTGTTGTTGTTTTTCTTACGTCTTTCCATATAACGTGATATTAGACGGGGAAAAAAATCGGGGCCGGGAAAAAAGGCTAACACAACGAGTCAAAAGAATTAACTTATCGACATCTATACACAAAATAGAAAATCCACCTAATCAAAGAAAAAATCCAAACATATAACTCTTCTGTCTCATCTGTTATCTGTTATAATATTTGCCATCTGGACTGTTAGCTAAGCGCAAAAAGAACAGATATGTTTCACTTGCTGACAGGAAAATATTTTGAATAGGCTGTAGAGACGTATTTGGAATGAATTCTTTCATTAAGTTACACAATAGAATGTGATCATTTGATATGCTATGATCACATATACAATGTACATTTTTGACATACGCTGTCTTAAAACAATCCAGTTTCCATCTGTAGATAAAGAAACTCATCTGTCGTCTGCGATAAATATTTGATCGTACTTACTTAAGTTTTCATGAATATTTTTTAATTTCATCATGTAAACAAAAACACCCAGTTTCTCTTTCTATCAATAAAAATTAGAAAATTGCACACTTTCTGCCAAAGTATAACACTCTTGCACTGACAGAGAAGTTTGGAAAATGCGAGTCTGATGATCGTTTTGCTCCTCCCTTTGCTAGAAGATCAACCTTTCATTATAATATAACCCACAGTGGGGGAGGGCACCCAAAGAAATGTTATTTCAGTGTCTCTAACTGAGAGGAAATGCACTAATTTTTTTTTATTTCAGTGATCATCTCAAGTCGATTTTTTTTATTTAAAATTCTTCATTGCAGTAAGAACTGATTAGGATTCTACACATAAAACAACTTTGAATAATTTTGAGGGTAATCAAAAGCAGACTTTACAGCCATAATTATAGCAGTTAACTCAGCAGTGAGTATAGATTGTTTTTTTTCCAAGATAATAATACTTTTTTGTTAATGCCTGGGGTAATGTATGCTGCACCTGCATGTTCATTGATTAATGATCCATCGGTGTATATCTTAAAATATTTGGAATAATGATCATGCAAATGCATTTTGATATTGGATAACCACAAATTAGTATTTTCAGCCTTTGTTAAATCTGTATCCTTAATATCAAAATGTGCTCGTATTACTTTCCAGAGAGGGATAGGAGACACACTAAATCTTTTTGCAATAATGTTAGTTTGATATCTGAGGATTCTAAAATCGAGGAAGTATATATTCTTAGAGTCGTTTGAGATTATATGTTGTTAGCCCTTTTGGGGAAAATCAGTGTCCAATTTAATATTTATTTCAGGGCCTATATCGTTCTCTTTAGTAGAACTTCTTGTAACAAACCTGGTGCATGCGAGATCCCTATATTCTTCCAATAGTAATTTCCCAGCAGCACTGTATTCTTTTGTACAAGAGGCATGGACTGGTAGTCCCATGGCTATCTTATATGCTTTGGAATCAATACTTCGAAGTTTTTTTCAGTAAGCATTTGGATGCACTGAAGAACACCTCTTGTGCATACGTCAATTTTGATTTAACCAATGCAGTAGAAAGGTGCAAAAGGGTAACTGTGTCCTGAGCCAAGCATGCATGCTAATGATCTTTAATAGATTTAAAGTTTTTCGAGCTTTTTTAGAATATGCTCTATATGAAAATTCCATGTCAACTTTGATGTTAAATTTACTCCAAGGAATTTCTTTTTTGTATATTTGATGGGTATGCCGTTGACTTGAAATAAAGGCATATTAACTGGATAACATCCAGTTAAAAAAACATCATGTGTGTTTTTTCAGTTGATATTTGCAAAGCATTTTCAGTCATGTAAGCAGAAAAAAGGTATTTAATTCTTTTTGATATAACTTTTTAATATAATTTTGTGATCTGACAGATGTACATTTTCTAAATGTCACTTTCATTCAGATGTATGTGTCATCTGCATACTGGGCTAATTCTACATTTCTAGTAATTTTTGTGGGTAAATCGTACACCACAATACTGAAAAGTAAAGGGCAATAACAGACCCCAGAGGAATGCCCATGTATAGTGTTCTTCTTGTAGAGTAGGAGTTCCCTACCTTTGTTCTATTAATATTATATCGATTTTCTAAGAAGTCTTTAAGAAAACCACAAATGTTTCCTGATAATCCAGTCTCTTTAATTTATACAGGAAACAAAAATAACATACTTGATCGTAAGGTTAGTTTATATAAAAGGTTTGCTAGTAAACATTTTCTCCTGGAAAACTAATGTTTAATCTGAGTGTAAGTTTTGACCAAATGATGAAACGCACTTCTACCGTTTCGAAAACCTGCTTGGTTTGCTGGGATAACTTTGTTCTTATCGCAAAAACAGTTTAGTCTATTTAACACAATGGTTTCATAAAGTTTACAGATATGAGAAATTAACGAAATAGGTCTGTAACTATCTATATTTTCTTTCAGCAAAGAAAACTCTGCATGCATGGTAGAACACCTTTGATACAGACATTTGTGATTAGTCACGTTGACTCACGTTAGCAGCCAGCTGGTGTACTAAGAGAAATCTTGACGAAAGTGAACAGAATTTTTATTATACCATCGCAATCCGTCTCGAAGGCAGATCTATTTGTATTGCCTGCTCCTGCTCCTAAGGCAATACAAATAGATCTGCTTTCGAGACGGATTACGATAGTTCCCTCATGCAGCTAGTGAAGCGTTTTCATATTTATAACATATTTCTTAATCTAATTTCCACTTTTCTTTATCTTCAACTCCCCACCCCGCCGTAAGTTCAAATCTGTGCCAAGTGATGACGGAGGGGCTGTAGGCCCGCGCTTGTTTTCCCCGTCTATTAGATTGTTCGTCTTTGAATTCATCTGACTTTTTTCAAGTTTGAAAGGCTGTGCCAATCTTGAATAAAAGTTATTCATGTTAGATTTTCTTATGGGAACAAGACTTACGCTACTTGTCTATTGTTCGGCAGTGTCTTCATTCGTCTTTACTTCAGTATGATCGACAATTCTTTTCTCTCTCGTCTTTCCCATTCTATGATTGATATTCTTTTATTCTGTGCTTATCGATTTCTTGAGTTTTTTCCGCTTCCTTTTTCATCACACTTTTCACTTTCATTTTCATCCTTCAAAAACAACAGAACAACGCATATACAGCATAGCATGCTAAAAACAACAGAACAACGCATATACAGCATAGCATGCTAAAAACAACAGAACAACACATATACAGCATAGCATGCCAAGATAATTGTTTGCATGTGCGTTGAGCTTATTGTCACTTTGGTGTTTACTTTCTTTTAATGCTAATGCTTTCAGGTGTCTGGGTTTCTCCTTGCTTTATGATATGCGACTGTCTGCATTTGTCAAAGGACTTTCTGTATGATCTGAGTGCATTGTGTTTCTTTAATACTTAAAACAATAAAACATTTCTGGTGCAGTATTTTCTTTGCCAAAGACTTTGTATAAGAAATTCTGTTGACTTTCGTCAAAATTTCTTTTAGTACACCAGCTGGCTGCATAACGTGAGTCAAGTGACTATCACAAATGTCTGCATCAAAAGTGTTCGATCATGCATGCAGAGTTCTCTTTTTTGCTCCATTCGTTTTTCATAGCTGTAAGAGTTTGGAGTCCGTTTTCCCAGATGCCCTGTGTTTCTTTGGTAGTTCTACTTTCAGTTTCATCAACAAGGTGTCACTATGTGTGGACTAGATCATATAAGCTAAACAACGTCTACTATATTTTAAGACTACACTGCGCATGATTTAAAGCTGATGGATAAATGAATTAATTCTTAAAATGAGAGAAGTTATGAAGAGGATCTCGTTGCTACGACTTGGCAGGTGTCGGACCTACGCATTAGCCTAACGCGCTACTCAGACCTTGAGTATCTACCTAACACTGGCTGTGCCATTATTCTAATTGTTCATTAGTGTACACAGTGTGAGGAGTGTACAGTGTGTGTGGGCACGGGCCCATGTGTATGTGTGCCAGTGTATACGGTGCGCGAGCGCGCGCGCGCGTGTGTGTGTGTGTCTGTTGTGATGTGTAGTGTTATGTTCAGTTGTTTTTCCTTTGCAAAGACAGGTCACATTGTTAAACAAACACCCCATGTTGGCAGAGCAGCAACGATCACAAACCCGGCCAGTCTACCTGGCAGATCATCCGTGTAAAAGCTAAAATGGGGCAGTGAGACCAGCTGTGGCATTTTCATTCCTCAAAAGGAAGATTTCACATAAGACGACAATTAGGTTTAGATCGTACAGATCGTGGATAGTGTCGGTTCCAGAGGAGAAACTCACAAGCCTGGAAACAGAAAAAAAAAGCAGGTGCTCCATCATCGCATCACTATGTAGGTTAATGAAGTGACTACTGTATGTTACCTTTATGCTGTGAACGTGTAAACCTTCCTTTACTTATCTGGCGTGATTTGTAGAACTGGTTTTAAAATCAGTGATAATGTCTCCGGAAAAGAAATCTGGTTCCTGGGTCGCAGACGCCTATAATGCAAGCTGTTTTGAGAATAATTTAGGAAAATACAGTTACGTGTTTGTTTCTATGTAGTTGACAACGATATCAAAAAAACGTACTTCATCAAATAGTGGACTATGTCGAGTACAAGGACTTTATTTTAATAGAGTTTACCGAATGGGAGGAAACTTGTCCAGCTTAGACATAAGTGTTTGAGAAGGAAGTTACAGCATGCTCAGTGAGTCCCTACCCAAAGCTTTACAGTCCAGACAGGAAGGAAAGTTGATACATGCTCAATGCAACCGTGTTGGCGTTACGTTGAACGTATTCATACAACATTGTAATTCCGTTTTCTCTCTTTGATTTCCATCCTGGATTCTACCATAAACTTTGAACACAGTACCTGTGAGGACGAAACTATGTTTAAAGACTGTTTTTATTTAATTACCAGTCCTTTGTTTATGTATATTTATATCCCTGCTGGAATACATTTTCAATGTAATCAGTGAATCTGTGTGCTCTAAGCAGGAAACATTCGTGTGACTAACCGTAAACAAAACATTGTAGACTCGTTTTTCACGGTTACCGCTTATTTCTAATTGAAACTCAATCTCTCTCTCTCTCTCTCTCTCTCTCTCTCTCTCTCTCTCTCTCTCTCTCCTCTCTCTCTCTCTCTCCATAAATCACAATGTTTCTTTCCTGCACAGCTGCAGTCTACACAATTCACTGCTATCCCGGTCTTTCTCTCCCTACCACCTTCACCCCCTCCTCCTCCTCCTCCTCTCTCGCGCTCTTCCTCTGTGCTTTCCCCGTTGTCACTCTATAAATCAAGGTGCAATCAATGAGTTGCACGAGCTTTGTGATTTATGGATAGAGGAAACACTTCTGCTCGTAGGATGATTATGTACAACAATAATCATAAGTACTGAAGAATGTCTGCGCGTGTCTGCGCTGTGTGTGTGTGTGTGTGTGTGTGTGTGTGTGTGTGTGTGTGTGTGTGTGTGTTGCACCCAAAGGAAATGAAGGTAAAGAGAATGTTTGGCTCTGACTGGGGTGGTAGAAAGTATAGGCTGGTTGTATATGTTTTGAATAGAATGTGGCAACACACCATTGATCGTCAGGAACGCTTATAACAGCCTCATGAAAGATGACTCTGGCAAGTAGTAGACACACACAAAACCCATACTTTGCCTGTTGTGATCAAGTCTGGGTTGAAATCATTGGAACTGTGAAGCAGTCGACAGTTTTTTTTTTTTTTTTTTTTTTAAGGACATACACGCGTTTACGCCAGGCGTTGGAAGATATGATCTTACAGATCCAAATTGATAGGAAACTACAATCAAAATGCCAGGAAGTTTCCTTTTTCTCTTCCTTACAAACTCGGGCATATGGGTAATATTTAAGGGTTTTCTAGACATGGAGGAAATCCGCATTAGTTCTGTTAAAAATGATCATACTGCAGAACGACTTTGTCCACTTTTTTCATAAAGACATATGCTCTGTTGTCCTAAAATATGTCGGTATACATTGACTTGTTTCCTATGATGGTTGGGGTGTTTGTTTGTTTGTTTGTTTGTTTTTATTTTTAAATTGCTGTTACAAAGCGTCACAGCTTTAAAAAAAAAAACACACGCTGTTGAATAGAAATATTGCGTGATATATTTTATGTTGTATTACCATAAAGTGCTTTTATCAGAATTTTCATGTGCGCATACAATTCATGATACTATACACCAGTAGTATTGTATACTCCTCAACATACGTTTAGTGGAATGATGTACTCAATGCCATGTGACTGAGCATGAAGCAGGACACATTAATTGAACGACGCAAACAAAAACCCTCTAATTCAATCCAACAAAACAACAACAAACACAAAATAAAAATATAGCCGCATAGTATAAAAAACGATCTTATAGACATCCACTCACACATAACGCACACACAAGCTCGCACGGATATAATAATAATAATGATAATATAATAATAATAATAATAATAATGAATATTTCTATAGCGCAAATCTTAGATTAGCTCTAAGCTCTTTACAAGGACTAACGAAAACACGCACGTACGCACGCACACACACACACGCGCGCACGCACACACACACACACACACACACACACACACACACGCACGCACGCACGCACGCACGCACGCACGCACGCACGCGCACACACACACACACACACACACACACACACACACACACACACACACACACACACTCACTCACACCCAAACCGCACACCCAGGCACGGGGAAGCAGATAATGCACAGCACACACGGGAAAGCGGACACGCACAACTACTCACGTGCACCTTCACACACACTCACTCACACAAACTGACATCTGTGTATGACTAGGACTTTTGAATTATCAGCCGAAATAGACGGTAAAAAGATGAGTTTTTAGTTTCGTTTAAAGACTGGAAAAGAGTCACAGTGCCTGATGTTGTGTGGAAGAGAATTCCAAGTTTTAGGAGCCAGGAAGGAGAAGGATCGATCCCCCCTTCTTTTGTATTTGAATCTGGGAGGAACCAGGAGCAACGAGTCAGAAGACGAACGAAGGGTTCTAGCCGGGCAGTATGAGTTTAGAAGGTCAGACAGATAGGCTGGAGTTCTAGATCTAACAGCACTGAAACAGAGGCATGCGATTTTATATGTCACCCTGGCTTTGACCGGCAACCAGTGAAGTCTGCGTAATAATAGCTGAGGGTGTTCTTTGAAGGGAGCTTTGAGGATTAGTCTAGCTGCACAGTTTTGAACGTGCTGAAGTTTTTGGTGAGGTAGTCGGGAAGGCCTGCTAGTAGAGAAATTACAGTAATCGAGGCGCGAAAGCACAAGAGAAGTGGTGAGAGTTTTGGTTGCTTCAGTGGTAAGGAGATGTCGGACAGCACCTATACGTCTAATTTCCAGAAAGCATATTTTACGGGCATGGTTCACCTGTGCCTTCATATCAAGACTGCTGTCGATAAAGACGCCAAGGTTTTTTAACCTTTTCTGAGAAGGGGATAACAGTACTGCAGATCAGAAGTGAAGAATTTACAGAAAGAGCGGGTGTTTTTGCTCCTGGTGAGCTAAACAGTAAGGCTTCAGTTTTATCATGGGTTAGCTTAAAGTTTGTTTTCAGCCATCCAGTCCCGAACGACGGACACACATTCAGACAATTCGCCCTTCGTTTGGTTGAGATCAGAGGCATTCCCCTAGCGTCTTAGCTGGGTGTCCTCGGCAAACATCTGGGTGAGGACAGGAGTGGGTTCCAAGGATCTGAGAGAGAGGATGCGTGTACATTACAAAGAGTACAGGTCCAAAGACGGAGCCCTGTGGAACCCCAGATTCCAGCTTGGCTAAACGAGATCTGACGTTGTTGACAACGACTGACTGGTGTCTATCCAACAGGTATAACTTGAACCATTGAAGGGCTGTTCCTGTAACGCCGAAATAGTGCTGCAGACGTTGCACAGAATGGAGTGATCATTGTGTCGAAAGCAGCGGATAGATCGAGTAGAGCAAGGATAGAGACCTTTTGTTCATCGGCAGCGACAAAGCGATCATTTACAACGCGAAGAAGAGCAGTTTCGGTACTGTGACCAGCACGATAGGCAGACTGAAAGGGATTTTGAAGGCAGTTAATCTCTCGATGGGATAGAAGCTGTGAGAGAACAACTCTCTCTATGAGTTTGGAAACAAACGGAAGATTTGAGACTGGACGGTAGTTTTTCAGCTGATTTGGGTCCATACCAGCCCTTTTCAGTAGAGGCCTGACAACAGCGAGCTTGTGTTCTTTTGCAAACTCGCCAGACTGAACAGACTCATTGACAAGGCGGGTAAGAACGGGAATCAAGAGATCCGAGTTCTCAAACAGAAGTGACGTAGGTATCCAGTTCACAAGTTTGTGGGGCATGTCTTTCAGGATCTTACTCACTGTGTCTTCAGACACTGGTGAAAAGAAAGCAAGGGGTGTTTCAACATCAGGACAGGTTGTGGGAACATGAGAAGTTTGCATGCTGTCAATGTTCTGTCTGAACACACACACACACACACACACACACACACACACACACACACACACACATATATATATATATATATATATATATATATATAATATATATATACACTAAACTAATAAATTCCGTGAATAAATAACTGAGCACCATTCCAGCAATTTACAGACTCGCTTGGTGTTGCGATGACTGCAAGAGATATCCAATTAGAAACAAAGCTTACTCTTATGTCTTGGAGTGAAGAAATAGGGGGAGATAAGTATCATATCTGCAGTGGTAGATAATTTTGCCTAACTAACAGTATGTTCTTGAGTGGGTGAATGGGGAATAATAAATGCTTCTCAAATGAGCCTCAAGTAGAAAAGCCCAAAACGTCATTGAAGTGTGTCACCTGCACCAGAGACAAGCCGTATTTACAGAAACATAATTTTGGGAGCTGCTAGAAATTTGGAGTTAACGCTCTCGCATTGTTTTAACTCGGATAAAAAAAAAACAGTCCAAAAAAAAAAAGAATTACTTCACAAACAGTTATAAAGATGTATATTAGTAGCAGCTGAAGACGCCAAATAACCATCAACCTATCAGAAAATAGACGCATACATTGTCCAAACAATGGAGGATGAAAGATATTCATAAAACAAACTGAAGACAGCTCAAACTGAAGGCAGTGCAGGCATTACAAAGACGTTTAAGAAGAAAACGACAGGTAAACAGATCAAGAGAAGCCAGAAAGAACAATACAATTTTTTTAAAGAAAAAAGCCCACCGACACGGGGCAGTATGCGATGCACTCCGATAAAAGGTACATTGTCATTTTTTAAATGTTGGTATCATCAAAAACTGTACAATGCTTTCTTTCCTTAGTGATTCAAATGCTACCAACTGCCCTGGAAGGAAGACTCGATGCTGCTTTCACGCTTTCCACTTTTCCATGTTTCCTCTTCAGATGCCTCACAAGTTTAGTTGAAATACTCAACAAAAGACACAAGGTCGAGGTGTTTTTTTTTTCTTTTTTTTTTTTGTTTTTTAATAAGTCACAGCTTCTTCAGAAACATTTGAAGCTGTAAGCTGAGAAAAATCATTTGATGCAGTCACCTGGGGTAAAGCACTTGATCTTGTGGCAGCTTGACCTGACGCACTTGGTTTTGCAGAAACATTTGATTTTGCAGCAGCCTGTGAAAAAGCAAATGATTTTACAGTGGCTGTGTAGAAGCAAGTGATTTTGCAGTTGCCTGTGAGGAAGACTTGACTTCACAGCAGTCTCTGAAGAACCACTTGATTTCACAGCAGTCTCTGAAGAACCACTTGATTTTGCAGCAGTCTCTGAAGAAGCACTTGATTTTGCAGCAGTCTCTGAAGAACCACTTGACTTCGCAGCAGTCTCTGAAGAACCACTTGATTTCACAGCAGTCTCTGAAGAACCGTTTGACTTCACAGCAGTCTCTGAAGAACCACTCGATTTCGCAGCAGTTTCTGAAGAACCACTTGATTTTGCAGAAGTCTCTCAAGAACCACTTGATTTTGCAGCAGTCTCTCAAGAACCACTTGATTTTGCAGCAGTCTCTCAAGAACCACTTGATTTTGCAACAGTCTCTGAAGAGCTGCTTGATTTCGCAGCAGCCTGTGAAGAAGCACCTGCTTTTGCAGCAGCCTCTGAAGAACCACTTGATTTTGCAGCAGTCTCTGAAGAAGCACTTGATTTTGCAGTAACCTTTGAAAAAAGCACATCATTTCACAGCAGTCTCTGAAGAAGCACTTGAGTTCACAGCAGTCTCTGAAGAAGTACTTGAGTTTACATCAGTCTCTGAAGAAGCACTTGCGTTTGCAGCAGCCTGTGAAGAAACACTTAATTTCGCAGCAGCCTGTGAAAAAGCACTTGATTTCGCAGCAGTCTCTGACGAAGCACTTGATTTTGCAGCAGTCTCAGTTTGAGCACTTGATTTCACATGAATCCAAGTCAAAGCACTTGATTTCGCAGAAACCCTTGTTGAAGTAGACGATTTCGCAGAAGCCTTAGTTGAAGCACTTGATTTTGCAGAAGCCCAAGATAAGCACCAGATTTCGCAGAAGCCCAAGTCGAAGCAGTTGATTCCGCAGTAGCCTGGGTCAAAGCATTTGATTTTGTAGAAGCCCCCGAATCCAATCCCTTGTATTTGCATCAGCCACACAGTCAGATCAAACCCTTGAAGATATTTCAATGGCTGGTGGTATTCCTGCAACAGACAACCCAACAGCCTATTGAAAAAAATGGTTGAGGGGAGAGAGAAAAATAGGTTGAAGAGAGAGAGAGAGAGAGAGAGAGAGAGAGAGAGAGAGAGAGAGAGAGATTTATGTGTGTGTGTGTGTGTGTGTGTGTGTGTGTGTGTGTGTGTGTGTGTGTGTGTGTGTGTGTTTTAATCACACTAAGCCTACACTGTTAAAACCTCGTTACTCTCTCTCTCTCTCTCTCTCTCTCTCTCTCTCTCTCTCTCTCTCTCTCTCTCTCTCTCTCTCTCTCTCTCTAAAATAAGTGACTGTTCTTGAGTAATGGCAAGTGTACACGCACACTATCGACTTGCAATGACACAGCGCTTTAATTCTTACAAATATATAAACTTCAGAGATTGAAGGCTGTACATATGTCAAACAACCCCTGTGATCGAATCCATGTGTTTGACTGTTTGCGGTCCCCGGCAAACACTCTGGGGTTTCACCCAATACATGAATGAGAAGATTCCATATGTGACAGTCTTTTTAGTCCCCTGCATTTTAGGCAAGCATACTCTGACCTCAGGGCCCGACCTGTGTCTGTGTTACTGTTTTTCCGTATGACAGTGGCTTTTGTCTACAGAGATTTGCAAGGAATAATGCTCTTGTTGCCAGGGGTTCTTTGACGTTCACTAAGTGCGTGCTGTACACGGTAGGACCGCTTTTTACTGGCTCGTGCGAAAGACTAGTGCTGAGACCACCAATAAAAGTCTGGTGGGGGGGGGGGGGGGGGGGGGGGGGGGGGGGGGGGGGGGGGGGGGGGGGGGGGGGGGGGGGAGATCCTGGCCAAACCTGGGTTCGAACTCATGTTAACCACTCCGCCAAAACCCCACTCCATTACTCTGGCAATTAAGCGTCTTCTCCCCATTTCCCTACACCTATCTAAGATACATAGAAGTATAGAAATCGATATACACATGGCCCATCCTAACTGAGAACAACAGATATCCAAGGGGAGACACTGAAAACACGGGTATCAGGTAGAGTTTTTTAAAACGAACCATGCAGGTGAATGGAGAGGACCAAAAGGAGGCAGAGAAAAGAAAGTAGAAGAAATGGAGAACTTAATCCCACATAGGAATAAGGCGTCACTCGCATGGAATATCATGACGATGACGCACAAAACTAAAGAAGGATATTCTGGAAGTACTGTCCTCCAACCTTCCCCCACCCATCTCACAATATCCCCCAGGCTAGACATGGGAGGTGGGATATAAAGCAAACATCAATTATTAAAAAAATAAAAGCAGAACCAACACCAACATTGAACAGCAATGACAACAATGATAAAACAAATAATAATAATCATATCTATAACATGGTGAAGGACATTGAACTGCAGACCAAAACCCTAAAGGGACAACAAAAGCACAATGATCTAAGTGATGCTTAGAAGCATACCCGTAACTGGTACGTTAGACATAACATCACCAATAATAAATGATAACAATAGTAACAATAACACAGCAGCAGTATCTAATATTAGCCATCAGTAGTAATAATAATTTTTAGCCATGTGTTAGATAATTAAAAAACATAACAATGATAGCAACAATCGCAGTAATAAAAGTAGTAATGATAGAAAAAAGAAGTATTTATAAAAATGACGTGCTGAAGTACAGTGGACAGTAAACTGTACACCGAAACCTTATGTACATCACGAATTAATCATCCAAAGGATGAAGTATTGTGAACATGGTTCTTAGCGGATATCCTTAAGCAATATGGTGAGTTTTACCATACTCCCTATTAGGCTGGTATACCTATCATGTCAAACTGGTGCAATCAACGGCAGTTGGTTAGCTCTATTGGCCATTTGTGTGTGTGTGTGTGTGTGTGTGTGTGTGTGTGTGTGTGTGTGTGCGTGTGTGTGTGTGTGTGTGTGTGTGTGTGTGTGTGCTACGCAGTAGTAAGACGCCTTGCCTACTTCTGTCTCTAGCAACAATATTGAACACTTCCTGTTCGTCATTCAGTAACGGCCCTAGAAGGGCAAGAAACCCCTAAGGACCATAGTTATATAAAGGGGAAGGACGGGCGAGCATCAGAGTCTGATACGGTACGTACACTAGCCGAACAGGGAGTATGGTTCAAAACTCCCCATTTTGACATCATATACTCTACCATGTCAAACTGGTGCAGAATTACAGGAATCAGAGAAGGGTCGAGTGCCCAAATGGTTCTTGGGGGTGGAAGTAGGGACCAATACGGCTGAGTTAGCCGCGACAAAAAAGATACCTTTAGAACCGTCAGCTCTGGTTATGAGGATAAAGATTTATGAAGAGATTCTCCAAAAGCCAGTAAGCTGCCTCCAATAGGTGGTGTATGGGCACCAAGTGTTGGAACGCTGTGGATGTGGCGAGCATTCCAACCTCATGGACCCTTGGAGATAGGACTGACATGTCGGCAGGGGCTCAGTGTATGCAGTCATCACTGTGTCAGAGAGCCACCTGGCCATGATGCCTGCGGCGATGTCTTTGTGGTTGTTAGCGTTGATAGACATGAGAAGACGATGCCTGGAGGAGTGCTTCGGCTAGGACTGCTCCCAGCAGCATCTCAGGCACCCGGTAGGGCAGAAATTTGTTCACCCCCCCTCCCCCCCTCTTTTTTTTTTTCTTTTCCCAACCGAGAATACATAGAGAGCTCTGATTCTGAAAGAGCGAGATGGAGTGCTCAGTTCACGAGTCTTAGCGCGGGAACTCTGGCCGCAAACAGAGAGAGGGAGAACCATCCGGGTGGAAAGCAAGATCTCTGGATCGTCCCTGAGCGCATGGATCTCACTGCGATGGAGCGCCGAAGGTGCGGAATGAACTATGCCCATACCTGTAGTAAGGGTTAGTGAGGCTGTGAATAGAAAACTGAAATGAACTCAGCCAACACCTGTGGTAAAGTCACTGAGGCTATAAATCAAGACAGGGGATAGGCAAGACAGAGCAAAAAACAGTCCTTCTGTAAATGGCCGTCTGAAGAATGACAAACAGGAAGTGTTCAATGTTGTTGCTAGAGACGGAAGTAGGCGAGGAGTCTTATTACTACGTTAGCCACACAACAGAGCTAACCAACTGTGGCCAGCAGAGCTAAGCAACTGCGGTCAACAGAGCTAATCAATTGCGGTCAACAGAGCTAATCAACTGTGGGTCAACAGAGCTAATCACTGTGGTCAACAGAGCTAACCAACTGCAGCCAACAGAGCTAACCAACTGCGGCCAACAGAGCTAACCAACTGCAGCCAACACAGAGCTAACCAACTGCAACCAACAGAGCTAACCAACTGCAGCCAACAGTGCTAACCAACTGCAGCCAACAGAGCTAACCAACTGCAGCCGACAGAGCTAACCAACTGCAGCCAACAGAGCTAACCAACTGCCGTTAATCGCACCGGTTTGACATGGTAGACTATATGACACCAAAATGTTAGATACATGATAATAATGATAATAACAACAATAATAGTGATGATGATGATGGTGATGATGATGATGGTAATAATGATAAGCTGAAGGCCAGTAAACTACAGACCGAAACCTTATGGAAATCACACATAGGTCCCCCTAAGGATAAAGAATAAATACAGAATTTTGCATAAATAATAATAATGATAATAATAATAATAATAATGATGATGATGATAATAATAATAACAGTACTATTAGCGATGATGATGATGATGATGATGATGATGATGATGATGATAATGATAAGGTAAACGAAAGTGAAGTACAGAGCGAAACCTTATGGGGATCACCAGTCGGTCTCCATAAGGATTAAGGAGGAAAAAAAAAAAAACAGTGAGCGTGGTACTTGAAGGAACACCTGTATGTGATATGTTTATCAACAATAATATTCAATACCATCCTCATACTTATAAATTTGTTATAGGAGTTTTTTTTTTAAAAACTAAAACAAGACAGAATCCCGCCTAAAAAGAAGATTCACCCTCAAGGGTTAACATAAAAAAAATAATAAAGTAAATGATTTGAAAAACAAGAAAACATAACATCAAGGCAGAACCAACACCAACACTGGAAAGTAATAACAATAATTATGGAAATTTTTAATGTATTTCAATAGAACACTAACAATAATAAATGATCTCAATGATAACATGGTGAACGACACTGAACTGCAAATCAAAACCGTAGGGGGACAACAAATCGGTCCGTTTAAGGACAAAGCATAATGAGCGTGATGCTTAGAAGGATGTCTCTAAGCCGTATATGAGAAACCGTAATGTTTGGACTCTCGGGTGATATTTTTGTCTTCAGCCTTGACCTTTATGACTAATAATCAAGAGCATTCTACCAGTGGAAAAAATCAGAAATCGGACAAGAGACATGGGCTTGAAATACAATGATGTCCAGGATAAAAAAAGAGAACCCAAATAAACAAACCAGTCAATTAAAAAACAGATAGTCATGCAGAAACTGTTGTGATTACCGGGTACTGCATGCTTTTGCTAACTTTAGGAGAACTGACTGACATGTGACACAACACTGATTTAGATGATCGTAAAGACTAAAAAGAGTCTGCACCAGTCGATCGAGTAGTCAACATCTTACACCGCAGCCTTCAAACTAAATGCGACCAATCTTGCGCGGCAAACAAACAATCAGAAAGTCGCTTATGAACTTGGGATCAACAAATCCATGCAACAACAGAGAAAAGAACTTACAAGCTGCAAGAAAACATGAAAGTCCTTCTGCGGAAATAATACACAATGGCCTGAACTTGAAGCGGAACTGGAGAATTAGCTGCATGTTCAGAGAGGTGATCTGAGATGTGCACATTCGTCTGAAAGCAAAGGAAATGGCAGTGACAAATTGTACTGGCAGCGTTTCCTGGTGTTTTCGATTCAAGCAGAGCAGGGGTTTAAGTGTCTGTGGGAGACTTGGATGACTGAAGCGAACATTCTTTCATGAAAACAAGACATCTCCGTCATGCAACCATTTCTGACGTTTGCACCTGGATTATTTCTGCTTGGGAACAAGTTTTTCTCACAGATAATCGTGAACAGTTTCAAGAACGAGTATCGCTGCAGCAGATGCAGTAGCAAACGAGGCTGAAGCAGACGACGAACAGCCTGGGCCTTTCAGCTGATCCGGACAGTTACAATGAAAGTAGTACCGTGACCTACACCTCAAGCAGCGTGGTGGACGAGGCGATTCTCCAGTTGTTGTTGCTGGACTCAGAAGGATCAGAATTCTCTGGATTCTCCCCAGACAAATGGGATGATTGAAGCAGTAAACAATCACGACTGTGTCACCTGCACTTGGTGTTTTCGAACATGTACATGTTTTTTTTTTCTTCGATTTAGCTTTCTTTCCTGCTAATTGATGATCATTCATAACTTCATTGCAGTCTCATTTGGTTTTGCAAATTAGGACTTTAATTTGTCTTTCTTTCGTCAGAATTATATCGCCCTATAATCAAAAGCGCATTTTTCTAGGATTTTTTTTTTTATTGAAGGGATGTGCTTTATAATCCAGTGCGCTTCATCATCTAAAAAGTATGGCAAATAATAATAATAATAATAATAATAATAATAATAAAAGCAATAGTAATAACAATAGCAATAATAATGATGATGATGTTTAAAACGATGATAAGCTGATTGACAATGAACTACAGACTGAAACCTTATGGAGACCACTAACGGTCCCCCAAAGTATTATGGATAAAATACAGTGAACATGGTACTTTGAGGAACAACCCAAAGTGATATGTTTATCAATAATTATAATCAACATCATGATCATAAATCTATTATAGGAGACAGGTGGATAGACAAACAATGGGCTGATACATGCGAATAAAAATGCCAAGCACAAGGGCCAAGAATGTATGAATTTTGCATTTCTACTTTCCCCAATGAAATGAAAAACCTGGTTTGTTTGTCCTCAGCATTGAAAAAGCTCAGGAATGACTGGAGTCTTCATCTATCTTCTGAAGTGTCGGGAACATAATCACAGCAACTAGGGTCTTCCTCCTCCAAGACGATGCGATCTCCATCTGGACCAGAATCCCCTATCTGAAACAGCGAAAGAATAAGATCAAGCAATTTAGAGATATATTAAACATCCATCGGTGCTCAACCAATCACGACTGCAAATCCCAAACGGACTACGAACATGGACCAAATGGAATATCCATGTGTCTGTGGAAAGCGTTTCGCTACCACCCGTGGCATGAAGATCCACAGAACAAAGATGGGATGTGTTAAGACTCATCTGAATGAGCAGCAGCCCACTGCATCAGCAGATAAGACGTCGGAAGACCAAGGCCAGGATTTAAACCACAGTGCCAAGGACATCCACGCTGTTGGTTCGGATGAGGAATGTGCACAGGCCCTCGATGCCAGGCGCCTGAAACTCAACCTGCCACGAGCAAACGAGACTGAAGATTGGGAGAAACTGGATGCAAAAATCGTCCAAAGACTCGATGCACTGATAGGGAAAAGCACCCTGGAACACAAACTAGCCACATATGGGACATTGTGTATGCCACATGTAGAGACGCCTATGTAGCAAAACTATCCAAAAGAAAACACCTCCAAAGAAATCCAGACGCCAAGAAGAGATGGACAAGGTCAGGGTCCAAAAGAAAAACCTCAAGAAGCAAATGAAGACTGCTTTGCCAGCTGAAAAACAAGGCTGGAAAAACTCTGGGAAGACCTGAAAGCAAAACACAGCGCCCTCAGCAAAGCGGAATCTGCGAGGAAGAGGAAAAGCAAAAAGAAGAAGACACAAGAGCGTTTCTTCAGAGACCCCTTCCAGTTTGCCAGAACTCTGTTCGAGCAGCCAAAATCTGGGACCCTAAGTGTGGACAAAGGAGTTCCTGAGCAGCATCTGAGAAAAACATACTCTGACTCACAGAGCAAAGCACCACTCTCGACATTCAAGGTCTGGTGTGGCCAACCAACCCTGAGGAACAGTTCAATGACAAGCCTCCAACGTTGGCGGAAATCAAGAAGGTGGTCAACAAAGCCAGAGCCAAATCATCACCAGGGCCAAACGGAATACCTTACCAGCTGTACAAGAAATGTCCCAAGGTGCTGGAGTGGCTCCACAGGCTGCTGCGATCAGCTTGGAGAAATCAGATCAGCGGCCAGTGGATGACGGCAGATGGTGTGTACATCCCCAAAGAGCAAAACTCAAGTGACATCAGCCAGTTCAGGCCAATATCGCCACTGAACGTCGAAGGGAAAATCTTCTTCTCTGTCATAGCAGCAAGGCTGACCAAGTACCTCATGGAAAACAAGTACTTGGATGTGTCAGTCCAGAAAGGTGGCATTCCAGGCGTGGCTGGCTGTGTAGAACACGCCACAATGATCTGGGACGCAATCCAAACAGCAAAAACAGAAAAGAGAGACCTGGACGTAGTGTGGCTCGACCTGGCAAATGCATATGGATCTGTACCCCATGAGATGATACAGTTGGCTCTTAAGATGTACCATGTGTGCCCAAAGAACATCCGCGACATGCTCAAGAAGTACGTCAATGGCTTCTCAATGCGGTTCTCTAAAAAGGAGTACACAACAGATTGGATCAACTTGGAAGTGACCATTGCAATGGGCTGTGCCATTTCCCCAATACTGTTCGTGTTGGCAATGGAAGTCATCTTGAAAGCAGCAACAAGCAACGCAAGACAAACAGACCTTGGCGATGGATACAAGATGCCCCCTCTCAAGGCCTTCATGGATGACACTACAGTGATTTCATCCAGAGAAGACGAGACACGTCACGTGCTGGAGAGGCTGGACGACATAGTTGCCTCATCCAGAATGAAGTTCAAGCCAAAGAAATCACGGAGTCTCTCACTGAGGAAAGGAAAGTGGCCGAATCTGTGGTCTTCAGCGTTGCCAACCAGGCCATTCCAACAGTAACAGAAGAGCCAGCAAGAGCCTTGGAAGATGGTATGATGATACGCTGAAAGACACACGAAGAGCAAAAGAAACCAAACAGATGTCGGAAGAAGGCTTGGAGACCATTGACCAGTGTGGGCTCCCTGGCAAATACAAGGTCTGGTGTCTGCGGTTCATGCTGATACCAAAGCTCCTATGGCCTCTGATGATATACGACATCTGCACCAGCATAGTGGAGGCAATGGAATCCAAAATCAACAAGTTCACAAGGAAATGGCTTGGTGTCCCTCCCTGTCTGACTGACGTAGCGCTATACTGTCGCCAAGCAAAGCTGAAACTACCACTGAAATCCATCCTGGAGGAATATAAAGCAGGGAAGATCAGACTTCAAAGCATGCTGGAGGACTCAGGAGACAAGGTGATTGAAGCAATCAAGCCCCAGCTGAAGACAGGCAGAAAATGGAAAGTTCAAGAGGCGATGGATTCTTCAAAAGAAAGTCTCAAGATCAGAGAAATAACAGGACACACACACAGACCAACAGACAAGGACTGGGGGTGACCAAAACTGAATGGTGGTCAAAGGCCAAAGGAAAAGCCAAAAGAGACATGATGATTCAGGAGATGAGAAAAGAAGAAGACCAACAAAGACTCCAAAAAGCAGTCCAGCAGAGCCAGCAAGGGCAATGGACAACGTGGGAGAATGCACTCCAAAGAAGTCTCACTTGGAATGACATTTGGCACATGACCCCTCTCAGGATCAGCTTCATTCTCAGATCTGCATATGACCTTCTGCCTTCAAATGCAAACCTGGTGAAGTGGGGAAAAACAGACGATCCTTCATGCCCCCCTCTGCCATGGAAAAAACAAACAGTGGAGCATGTCCTTAGCTCATGTAAAGTAGCCCTGGCTCAAGGAAGGTACACATGGAGCACAACCAAGTGCTCAAAGAGATTGTACAAGTAGTCTGGGCTAGTACCAAACCACAAAAGGGAAAATCAGGAC
The DNA here is from genome assembly GCA_016801955.1 of Conus betulinus. Lineage (NCBI taxonomy): Eukaryota > Metazoa > Mollusca > Gastropoda > Neogastropoda > Conidae > Conus > Conus betulinus. Next base: position 21,578 of record JADBJO010015494.1, read on the forward strand.
TCCAAAAGCACCCGCAACTTTCTTCACGGCAGGAGGCAGCGAATCATGGCCAAGAACAACAGTGCCACTCGGAACATGCAGGAAGAGTCTGCTGGATGGGGCAGATGACTGGGAGTGCACTGCAGACCTCCCAGAATGGAAGAGTCACCCAGAGATTATCAGCAAGAGTGGCATGAGACCAGACATAGTATTACACTCTCAGTCAACCAAGCAGCTGATCATGATCGAGCTCACGGTGCCATATGAGAACAGAATGGAGGCAGCTCAGATCTACAAGACTGAAAAGTATGCTGATCTGACAAACAGCCTGAGGAGAGAAGGCTATCAGGTCAAAGTCCTCACTGCAGAAATTGGAGCCAGGGGGTTTGTGGGAACGTCTGCATACAGCCTCATGAAACAGCTCTCAGTTGCAGGGAGGGAAAAAACCAAAGCCCTGAAAGCTATGGCAGAAGCGGCAGAGAGGTGTTCAAGCTGGATCTGGTCAAGGAGGAACAAAAGTGAACTTCATAAGGCTTAACTTTCCTACAAATACCAGGTGTCCCTGTGTGGCTCAGTGGTTAGTGCGCGAGTCATTAAGTGGAAATGAGCATGTCCAGAAGGGCATGGTTCGAATCCCAGTCATAGCTCATCCCAAGATGGGAAACAAAAGGGGCAGCAGAGGGACATCCGCAGTCATGAACCTCTTCTGAGGACTCTCTGCTGCCACGCTCTCCACGAGTTTCTTTCTACAAACACAATCTGTAATTCTGAATGTAAGCAATACAACAACCTTTGAACTGAAAACAAAAAAAATCCATAAAAATCAGATTAAAGGAATATGATTTCTTGTGAAAATCACCTTCATTAAAAAGTTTATTACATGGACCCATCGCTGCATGTCTCCTCCAAAAAAAAACCTATAGGAGCAATGGCAAAAAATAGCTGTAGGTCTGAGGGTGCACTGACCGACAATGTTGTTGGTGATGACATTTGCAATCAAGAACAGGGTCCAACTGTTTGATCATGATTCAGCTCTTAACAACATTTTCATTTCTCTGTTATGTGGATGCAGAACTGCTCCAGAACCATTGGCATTTGAGGTTGGTACTCATCTTAGGCTCTGGATCCTGGAAGCAACTTCATCTCACCTACTTACAAGATAGGTCACTCATGGTTTCTTTGGGTACTACCAGTTCTTCCTTTCCTCAATCCTTAGTAACAAGAATTTTACACTTTTGCAATCCACCAAATTCTTTCAGATTGAAAGCTCTTTCAGACTATGACATTAACAACACCGTCTTTACTTTTTCCCCTTGAAGCTTAATAGTTACAATGCGAACTGGTTTTGTAAATGATGAAATTACAAAAGAACACGGTGTCAGACTTGTGGATGACAAAGGTTTTGATTTATTTAGAAAAAAAGATCTGTCCATTTATGAAATGGAAAGGTTCTGCTATATTTTATCATTACCATTGTTTTTTTTAGCACCACAAAATGCATTACTACATAATACATGGCTTTTTTCTGACTTTTGTAAATATACACTGAGAGTCCTGATAACCCTATGGCATTAAAACTAATAATGCGCTTAAGCAAAAGAAGGAAAAAAAGGAAAATTTTCTAAGCACATAAAGAAATGCCGGTATATACCAGCAGCATTAAAATACCAGCAGCATTGCCCTTCTGGAACAGAAAGTTTGATTTTGATGTAAACAAATCGGCATGGTTAAGAGCAAACCCACACCATTACCAAAGAAGCAAGGCTTAGAGTATTACACTGGGAGATATTACTTTACATAAACCCCACTAATATCATGCTCAACAAAATGAAAGCTAAAGAAACAAACAAATGCTCCCTCTGTAATGATACAGTTGATTTCATAGAACTTTTTTTTTATTTTGAGTGTCCAAATGTATTTTACCTTTGGAGATTTACTGAACAAAAATACTGATAAAAACTGGTGCTCGTCTAAAATTATCTAATACAAACATATCATTTGACTCTGATAATTCTAGTAATCTTTAAGGTCATTTCGAATCTATCATCATATATCATACTCATATCATACTTACCGCAACGTGTATCAGTATCTTCAAAAAGACAATCAGCAAAACACATTTTAAAGGGAACTTGGAGCTCGAAGTTTGTCAACAATGAAAGGAAAAAATTAGTTTCACCTACTGGGTTAATTGTTTTTTTCTTTGTGTCATTATTGTTATAAGCAGTAAATATAACAAAATGATAGTGTCAGCACACCAAACACATATAACGTAAATGAACCCAGACACCTTCGTACCAAATGCTAAAGCATTTAAGTTCGCATTTGACTGCCCATCGGTAATAAAAGATACAGGCTATGCATGATGTGTGAGAGACTGGAGGATAAAAAAGAGGAGTGGGAAAAAAATAGGAAGCTCGAAGCCCCACAAAAAGTGGAAAAACATTAGAGGTTGGAGCCCCCCCCCCCCCCCCCCCCCCCCCCCAAAAAAAAAAAAAAAAAAAGCGCCTACTATGCCATGTTCAGATGAATCATCTTGTTCAGAAAGTTGCCTGTGTGTATTAGGTCCTTCAGGATGCCTAGAGTTGAGACTGTATTCTCCCTCACTATCTGGATGATCAGATAAAATACCCCTGAAAATAAACACAACATCAAACCATAAAACTGTCAGTCATTTTGCAACAACTATTTTTCACACTGCAGAGTCATGCCCTTAAGTAAACCTGGAAAAAAGTCATTTTGACAAATTATGGTTAAGTGAACGAAAACCAATCTGGGATGAATCCTGGGCTTATCTAAAAAGTATATTTGTAATTAATTCATTCATTCACAGTACTTACCCTTCACTAAACTAGGATGTTGGATTGGATTGGATTGGATTGGATTTCAATTTTAGTCACAATGGAAATGTTTCACATTAAAGTCAGACTGCTCTGAAATAGAGAGCGCGTTATGGTTCAGAGTGACCTATACCTCCTGCATGTGGTTGTTACTGTTTTTCCGTATATGACAGGCTTTTGTCTGCAGAATTTTGCTCGTGCTGCTGTGGTTCTTTTACGTGGCGAGGAAAAATTCTGGACCAAACCTGGCTTTGAACCTTAGAGCTTTTGACCACTCAGACGACATGTGAAGTACGCTTTATGATTTTTCATTTGCCTCAACGAGAGTTGAGGCATGCACTGATAATATTTTATAATGGATGAACATCAGAAAGCGTTTACTGATTGTGAACAAAAACAGACTATATCCATAGGTAAATGCACTCGCCTTAAGATGCTTGACAAACATTCTGTTGACATTGGTGAGAACACTATTTGTTAACAAAACTGAAAGATTCTCGGAGTGAAAATGATTAGTTATTCTTTATGCGTGATCAGATCAACAGTGTTTAGTGCGCTTGTTTCACACATTTGAGGTGAACTGCGTCAATCTGGCCATACGCAT
>JADBJO010015494.1:30000-35000 GCA_016801955.1 Conus betulinus
TGAAGAACTTTTAATTTAAAACAGGATTTTTATAAAACAACAGGTGAAGAGTAGAGAGTTAGCTGAAACACGCACTGACCCTGTGGTGACCTACATTCATACTGTTAGCGCTGAATCTCAACAAGTAGGCAGTAAACCCTTATTTAGCTTTCTCAGGCAGCTTTACGGTTCACTTGTGGCTAAATACCTAACCAAAGTTTTCTTCCGGCGTAAAAATTACAAAACCAACAAGAAATAATAAGAATCTTACCTTTTCACAAAATGGCGTCGCCAAACTCTGCCCTAGCAAGGCACCGAATCAACAGCCAATCAGAGCGCGTGTTGGCCTGTTATCTGTCGTCCAACTCACAACTTCTTCTCGGCTCACAGATCCCGAACATACTAAGGATCCTCGATAGTACAATGGTATATGAAAATTCCCGACATATATATCTCCAGATGTGTTTTTCTTACACACTACTAAAGGAATCCGGGGTTTTCTGGCTTTGTTTTAGCAATGATACTGAACTAATGTCTGTGTTGATTTTTTTTTTCTGAAAAGAACCCATTCAGTTTATGATAAATACCCCAAAATGTACTGGTCGCCATAAGGTCAAAACTTCATGCAGTCTCCTTAATGGTAGAAGTGCAATGTTCAAAAACACTTTTAAATGGTAGGTTTTTTATAACCAAATTCTAACTGTACCTTATGAGGATAAACCAGTGGGTCCCCTATAGCACATTGCTGTCTGACAGTGTGTGGGGAGGTGTCAGTGACGACCATCCTTAGGAGGACCGACTTTCGGTCGCCTTGAAGGCAAAGTACTTTGTCTATAGATCTTAGGGTGACATTTAGTCTGCCCAAGAGACACTAATACAAATGTATATTAGAAACAAAGCTTGCTCTTATGTCTTAGATTGAAGAAATAGGGGGAGATGAGTATTTATATTTGCATAATTCTGCCCAACTAACAGTATGGGCTTAAGTGGGTGAATGGGGAATAATAAATGCTTCTCAAAATGAGCCATCAACAAGGTTATGGTCTCCAAGACGGAGACAATCTCCAAAGGAGAGGAAACACTAACATATCATAATTCTGGTCAGATACCGGCATTTCGAAACCTGGCTGTATCTGCTCAGTGACCTCGGAAAGTGTTCACTTGATTCCTCTGCGTTTTCGGTTTTAAGCAGAATGCTATCCCAGAGAAAGGCTGGTGTGCAATACCATAGTATGATGGTTGAGATTTCAAAATACCAACCAATGGTGCCACCTAAGAAGCAAAAGAAAATCATGAAACTGCAAAACAAGCTACATTTTCTTGTGAAAAGTAGAAAATATTAAAAGATAACCTCTTAGGACACAAGTGCTGAGGGCCAGATCTTGGAATGAATCTGCAAGGCACTGAATTACAATAAACTAATAAATTCTAAGGATAAATAATTGAGTACTGTAGATGCTGAAATGACTACCAGTTACTTCAAGGTGGGAGGGGAATGATAGTTGCTTCTGTGATTCCCTGATGGGGAAGTTATGAGTTCTTAGTTACACCCACATCCTCAAACGCGCGACGTACATGAATAGATCCACTCAAAAATAGTCTGTTATCTATGTCTTCAATCGATATGAATTCAAAGTATACGGCTACATGACCCTGGTAATGACCTCTCCAACATCCGGGTACGTTACCATAAATAATGGAAGTGACAAAGGTGCCGTTCAAGACACTGTGACTGTTCCTGTGCCAACCAATCATATTCTGATGTTCAGTTTCAAGCGATTCACAGAAGCGAAAAAAATGGGATTAATTGAAGTGTCTGTCCCAGGAAAATTATGGCTCCGGTTGCAAATTGACCCGTCCATTAATTTTGCCTACATTAACCCAGTCAGTGGCGGAAAGATGCTTGTTACTAAAATCGGAGGCAGTTGCGTGACAGAAAACAGAGCCAAATGCTTTCAGTTGTTCTTTTCCATTTTTCCAGAAGGTACAGCACCTGAAAAGCTGTTCAATGGGCTGTTTAACTGTTCAGTGGAACGTTATTCCAGCTTCCGGCACCACGTTGACTGTAACCTGAAGACTGAGTGTGAGGATGGAGGAGATGAAACAGAACACTGCCCCTTCAGCAGTAATGAGTGTAAGGGATTGGTAGCGTCATGTGGCCATTGTTACGAACTGATTTGGCATTTGTTTGGAAAGAAAATACCAGGTGATCAGTGTAGGTATTGGGAGAAAGGTACTTTGACATTTCCTAAATGCGTGCATGATCCTTACGGTATAATAGTCAGTAAATCAAAGGTATTTTGGAGTGTGAATAGGATTTCAGCAAGTTTTTGATTGTGATGGATCCGTCATTGCCTAATATGTACATGCAAAGTGTGCACAATAAAAAGACAGTCTTCTACCATTTTTTCGATCCTGGATCACGTCTATTTGGTTCACAAGAAGGAAGCGTTTGTCTTCAACTTAACCTGGAAGGAATGTTGGTGAGTGATGAGCAGTGTGGTTATGGAGTTCCAATGTGTGGGGTCATGGCAAATGAAACTGCAGAAAGCTCTCGGCACAAAGAGGAGATTTTCTTGACCAAAACACAGCATCCTTTGAAACTATGGCAGCATTACATGGCATCGTGCAGCGATGGTCATGTGACGTACGCTATTCTCTTATGTGGTTCCAAGAAGCATGATAATTGTAGCCAGGACCATACATCTCTTTGTTATTATTCTCATCAGGAAGCACGCACATATGTTCCAGGTTCAACGAGTCCTGACAGTGTTCCTCCTACATTTACATGTGATGAGGGTCTCAACAAGATGTCGTACAGTCAGGTGTGTAATTTCTTACCTGACTGTCTGGATGCAAGTGATGAAACATTTTGTAAGCACCCACTTTGTCTGAATCATTTCACCTGTACAGATGGTCGGTGTATAGCCTTTGGCAATGTATGTGATAAGCTGCCCCATTGTTATGATGAATCAGATGAAAAACACTGTCACCTGTCCAACAAGTTTAGACTGGCAAATATCGGCAAACGATTTCCATCTCCTGCTCTGATTAATTTTGATAGCATAAGAAATTTTGTGACATTGCAGATGAATTCCAGTGAGTCCTGTCCTGACAGTCACTATCGTTGCCCTGGTGTGCACAATGACTGTCTGCCCATCTACACTCGATGCAATGGGGTGTATGACTGTATAGATCAGCAGGACGAACAGGGGTGTGAGGAGATGACATGTCCAGGGTTTTATCAATGCATTTCTTCCAGGACGTGTCTACATGTGGACCATATGTGTGACGGCTGGTTTCACTGTCCACTGTTTGATGACGAAATATGGTGTGATCTGAACTGTCCCGAAGGCTGCCTCTGTCAAGTCTACTCTGTCTTATGTCTTCAGGGTATACGTGCTCAGCTCTTTCCTGAAATCAGATTTTTGGATGCTACAGGCTCTGGCATGGCACTGACAGATGTGCGCAGCAACGTGTATCTCCTACATCTGGTTCTTGCTAAATGTTCTTAATAAACTTGCCTGTAATAGAATTACCGAATTTGAGGATCTTAACCTCAGTAGCAACAAGCTGCAGCATGTCAACATGACTTACTTTCTTCATTTTGAAAATTTGAAATTGCTGTCATTGTCTGGGAATCCTTTAACATCCATCTCTCAAGTCGCTTCTGTCACTGTCAAAACGAGTATTATCATGGTGATAGATCTGTCACACACAGACCTGACAGTGTTCAGATCTAAAGTATTTGAGCACTTTAATCACTTGCAAACGCTGAATCTGAGCATGACAACCATCCACACTATCTCTGCGACTGGTTTTCAGTTCATGCCTCAGCTGACTAAACTGTATATGCATGGTAGTCCGGTGATTTTTTTTTCCCACTTGATATGTTCAAAAATCTTTACAATTTGCGTTTCATCTCAACGCAGAACTATAGATTATGTTGTAAGGAGATACTACCTTTTGATTTCGATGCCTCGCAGTGCAATGCACCGAGAAATGAAATGTCATCTTGTGAGATCTCTTAAAGTCTTGGACATACCGTGGGTTTTTGTGGCTGGTAAACTTTCCTGGCCTTGTGTGGTAATATTTTCTCTTTCTCAGCACGGTTATTTGTGAGAAGCATTGCCTCTTCTAGCGGCTTCAGTGTGTTCGTCACCAGCCTGACCACAGCTGATTTTCTGATGGGTGTTTACATGACTTTTATTGGTGTGGCTGATGAACGATTCCGTGGCCAATATGTTTATCATGACGATGCATGGAAGTGCAGTGTTACCTGCAGGGTAGCAGGTTGTTTGTCCGTGTTATCCTGTGAGGTGTCAGCTATGATCATCTGCATGATTACTTTAGATCGGTTTCTTGCCCTTTGCTTTCCGTTCAGTGCTTTCAAGTTCCGACGAGCAACAGCCCGAATGGCTTGCCTGTTGATCTGGTTGGTTGGGTGGCTTCTTGCCTCGTTGCCTTTCCTCCCAATGACATCCCACTGGGAGTTCTACAGCCAGACGGCTGTCTGTGTCCCTCTACCTGTTACGAGACAAGAATTCAAAGGGAAAATGTATTCTTTCAGCGTATTGATTGTTTTCAATTTTGTTCTGTTTCTATTCACCTCTACTGGTCAGGCATTTGTCTACTGGTCGGTACAGAAAAACGCCTTGAAAGAGAACACTACTCAAATGTCGAAAGATATGACCATCGCCCATCGCTTGATCACCATAGCGCTCACAGATTTCATGTGTTGGTTTCCTATTGGGCTGTGTGGACTATTGGCACTGGCTGGCATTCCCATTTCTGGAGAAGTGAATGTCATCTTGGTTATCTTTGTCATACCTTTGAACTCGGCTATCAATCCTTTCATGTACACGTTCAACACGTGGGCAGAACAGCAGAGGAAAGTCAATGAAACCAAATTATTGAAATGGATAGAGTCACACCCTGAATTACTTCCATCATAGCAGTATCCACCATCAGATTTAAGAAACATTCATTTCTTTGAAAAAATCTAGTATGTCAATTGTTCG
>JADBJO010015494.1:40000-43612 GCA_016801955.1 Conus betulinus
CATTTGCCCATGTCATAACATGGACAGGTGGGGTAAGGGAAGTCATCTTAACTCGTAGATATGTCAATACAATCAAAGAAGTGCCAGCAAAAGACAAAAGTTGCACGCATGTGCACGATCAGCGCGCACGTTATACACATACTCTCCTCCCATGCGCATGCACACACACACACACACACACACACACACACACACACACACACACACACACTCTCTCTCTCTCTCTCTCTCTCTCTCTCTCTCTCACACCACACCACAGACAGACACACACAGACAGAGACAGACACACAGACAGAGACACAGAGACAGAGAGACAGATCTCTCTCTCTCTCTCTCCTCGAGAGAGAGACAGAGACAGAGAGGGGGTCTTTCAAGAGACAGACAGAGAGAGAGAGAGCAGAGAGAGAGAGAGAGTTTGGGGGTGGGGGGAGAGGAAGGAGAAGAAACTGGAGTAGAAGAGAGAAAAATGTGGAGAGAGAAGGAAAAAACAATAAACAGGTTTAAACTGGGGATCACGGAAAAAGTGCAAGCTTCAAAGCTGGATTGTTTCCAGTGGGATGGAGGGGGGTAGGTGGGAGAGGTCTTTGAGGGGGTTGTGTGGATAGTGATGGGATGGGCAGTGGGGGAGACTGGGGTAGGTGAGAGGTCTTTGAAGGGGGTTGTTGGATAGTGATGGGGTGGAGTGGGGGAGAGGGGGTAGGTGGAGAGGTCTTTGAAGGGGGTGTGTGGATAGTGATGGGATGGGCAGTGGGGGAGAGGGGTTAGGTGGAGAGGTCTTTGAAGGGGGGGTGTGTGATAGTGATGGGATGGGCTGAGGCTGTGGAAGCTTTGCTCTGTCTGCGACCACTCATCTTCATGTTTTTGAGGTCTGAATTAAAATTGCTGTGTAAGTCAACACGATTGCCTGATCGTTAATTGGATTCGAAGGTAGCTAATTGCAGGATGCCCTCTTCATTTCATCAAAGCCAGTGTGCCGACCTCTACGTGTCTTCTAGCTTTAATCTTTTATGTTTGAAGCTCTACTCTGAAGCATGGGGGATGCGGGTGGGGGTGGGGGTGCGTAGGGAGCGTGGAAGTGAACCATGGCGATATAGATTGGAATTTATAGTTTGGGAATGTAATGGCAAAGGAAAAAGAGCTGAGGGGAAAGACGTTAAGAGAGAGAGAGAGAGAGAAGGGGGGGGGAGGGGGGTGAGACGGACAGACAGACAGACAGAGAGGGGGGAGAAGGAGTGAGTGAGAGAGAGAGAAGGATGTATGCAGACGAAAGACATACAAACAGGCACTCTGACTGACCAATATGGCTTAAGATCAACTCCATTTTTAGTCAAGTAGATATAAAATGTGTCCATCATCAATCTGAAAATCAACAGAAGGAATCGTAAAAAGCCATTAGAAAATGTTTTTTCTCCAGTGCGAAACCTGCTTAAGATGAATGTAGCTAAGGGACATGTAGCCATGGTCGTCTTCTCCAGACCAGACTGACGCTTTGTGTGTGGAATTCTGATTGGTCGAAGAACGATCAAGGCTCGTCTGGCCTCGTCATCATCTCTTGCCTCTCTTTCTGGTCCAATGGATGGATTAGTTCCAGAGAGATATTGACTCTGTCTCTGTTTCTGTCTCGGTCTGTGTCTATCTGTCCATCTTTCTCCCTGTCGGTCGGTCGGTCGGTCGGTCGGTCTGTCCGTCGGTCTGTCCGTCGTCCGTCTGTCCGTCTGTCCGTCTGTCAGTCTGTCGATTTGTCTGTCTGTCTGTCTGTTTGTCTGTCGATCTGTCTGTCTGTCTGTCGTCTCTGTCTGTCTCTCTCTCTCTCTCTCTCTCTCTCTCTCCTCTCTCTCTCTCTCTCTCTCTCTCTTCTCTCTCTCTCTCTGAAACTTCCCAAACTACTTACGTTGAAAAAAGGTTAAACTAGCACCACAACTCCGGCAAGTGGTGGCATGAAGACCCTGTTTCTTTCCTGTAAATTGGATCGAGGAACCACAGGTGTTCAGACTTCTGCTTTCAGGGCTGTACCTGATCCCAAGAGGGCCAAGACCTAAAAGAAAAGCATACTGGAGACGCTTAGCAAACGGGAGAAGCGGGTTTCCAGGAAGGCACTCGCTAGAAATAATAGGGTACATTTTCTCCAGGCTCTGAATCTCTTAATCTATAATTCTTGGGCCATCATCATTTTGTTGCCTATTAATTCCCTTCATCTATTTTCCATTTTTCCAAAGTTTTTTCCCTTAGAGAGAGACGCTTCAGACGCTTCAGATACGTTTTTATTGACAATGGCCTACATAGCTACAATTAACCCCCTGAGAGAGAGAGAGAGAGAGAGAGAGAGAGAGAGAGAGAGAGAGAGAGAGAGCGACAGAGAGAGAGAGGAGAGAGAGAGAGAGAGAGAGAGAGAGAGAGAGAGAGAGAGAGAGAGAGAGAGAGAGAGGAGAGAAAGGGGAGGGAGAGAGAAAGAAAAGGAATAAAGAGTCAGAGGGAGGGTAGTTGTTGTGGAGATTGTAAGGAAAGCAATTGCTGTGAGGGAACAATATGTCGTCTAATACAGTTCTGAAATCTGACAGAAAAGAAATTGTGTGAGGAAGCGAAGGTAAAGAATGCTGACTGATTCTGTCTTGATGTAGAAAACGGTGACGTGGGTGGGCCATGGAAAGGGCTGTTAACTGTAGCCTAGCAGACCCTGGAAGGCTGATGAGTGAGGACGAATGCTCCATGCATGTGAAGGAGCAATGTGGCCTCCATTCACACTGCACTTGTCTTTATCTCTATCATTTAGTCTTCTGTACCATAACTATGATATTCTGTATGAAGTGCAGAAAAAAGTTAGGTAGGTAAGATGTATTTTAAAAAACCCAGTAAACTCTCTCTCTCTCTCTCTCTCCTCTCTCTCTCTCCTCTCTCTCTCTCTCTCTCTCTCTCTCTCAAGCTCAAGTTCAAATACGAGCCCTCACCGATAACTGGTATCCAGTTTATTTTCATGCCCTTGTAGACTATTTATCTTCCTCATAAAGTGAAACAGGACTCGACAAGCATCCCATATGATTTTCTTCCACTTCAAAGCAGCAGAGCCAGGGGCTGAAAACAAAAGGTGGTGCTGGACTAGGAGAAGACACACTACCAAGAAAAGAACAACAGATATGCAAGGTGACTGATACAGGTATAGGTGACCCCCCATTTTATTTCCAAGTAGTCATGGCTCTGGTTGATTATCAAATCAGTAAAAGGAAAGATTCCTGAACAGCCAACAGAAAATGTCTCTAACCTTTCAGAGATGTTTTGAGATGAACATTTACGGGGAAATGTGGCTATTGGCTTTTTCTCTCAATTCCTGTTGAAAAAACAGAATGACGATGACTAAACAGTGCTAGTCTGTCCGGGCCCTCATTTTCGACCTCTATTTTAAGCCCAGACAATGAATTAGGACAGAAGAACATCCCCAAACTTCTGATATAAGTTCCATGCTGGAATTGGCTTTCACATTAGCATGAAACTCTGAGTTACTAGCCTCATAAAGACCCATTTCTTACCTGTAAAGTGGATTGGGGAACCACAGGTGTTCACACATTTCCTTTCCGGCCGTGTCCACTGCATGATAAGGACCAGCGTCTGAAATAAAAG
>JADBJO010015495.1:5000-10000 GCA_016801955.1 Conus betulinus
GAAACCTATACAACACATCGAAAGACGCAACCCTGACAGGCTCCTGTGATTGTTACTGTACTATCGGACATTTTTTTTTTTTTATTTATTTTTGTTTTTTACGATGGAGTGAAGAAAAAAAAAAGGGGGGGGGGGGGAAGGAAAAGAGAAGAAAACGGGTTTGTCCCCTCTCCTCCACCCCACCCACCCCACCCCATCCCCTTCTTTATATTTTGTCTTTTTTTTTTTTTTTTAAGCCCAGTGAAGAAGACATTTAAGAAATGCTAAAATAAAGAAAGACAGAAGAAAAGAAAGAGAAAGACAGACAGAACAGAAATACAGACAGACAGAAAGAAAGACAGACAGAGAGAAAGAAAGACAGAAAGAAAGAAGAAAAGAAAGAGAGAAAAAAAAGCAAGATAGGATAAACAAAAAGAAAACAAAAAAATAAAATAGATACCCCATGACCTGCATACGACTTAGGCCACAGAGAAGGGGCTTGGGTTGTTGGGGGGGGGGGGGGGGGGGGGGTGAGGGGGGGGGGTAAGGGAGGGAAGGAAAGGGAGGGGGAGGGGGTTTAGGGGCAGAGGAAAGAAGAAAGAAGGGAAGGGAGGGGGGTAGGGGGTTAGGGGCAGAGGAAAGAAAGAAAGAAAGTAGGTCAAGCTGAACGTCCAAAGGAACACGTTGAAGACGTAGTGAGCAGCACATTAGTCAGTCGACCGTCACCAAGCAGTAGGCCCCGCTCAGTGTGTGTGTGTGTGTGTGTGTGTGTGTGTGTGTGTGTGTTGTGTGTACGTGCGTGCGTGCGTGTGTGTGTGCGTTGTGTTGTGTGCATGTGAACGTGTGTGTGTGTGTGTGTGTGTGTGTGTGTGTGTGTGTGTGTGTGCGTGCGTGCGTGCGTGCGTGCGTGAGTGCGTGCGTGCGCGCGCGCGCGTGTGTGTGTGTGTGTGTGTGTGTGTTGTGTGTGTGCGTGCGTATGTATGTGTGTGTCTATCTGAGAAACCCAGTGAACTACATTCAACGTCGTCGTCGTCGGTTGATCGATCAACGACGGACATACGCAGAGCCCTCCCTCTTACGTCGGTTCATAGATCTGCCTGCTGTTACCATCTGGCTGTATGTCCTTCGTCCTCTCTCTTCTCTCCCCCTCCCTCCCCCCCTCCTCCTGGGGGGGGGGGGGGGGGGGGCCTTTCCTTCATCCCCCCTCCGGCCCCTCCTACCTCTCCTCCTACCTCTCCTCGTACCGTCCTTCCTTACTCCCATCCACCCCCCACCCCCCCCCACCCCCACCCCCCCTCACTCTCTCTCTGAAAGTCATCAGATACACAGGGCATGTTATGTAGGTCCTCAAGTCCTTTCTGTTGCGGCCTGTAAGTCTCCTCCCGTCCCGTCCCCCCCCCCCCCCCCAAGGCCATCTCCTTCTAAATCTACCCCTCCATCTCCTCTCTCTCTCTCTCTCTCTCCTCACTCTCTCTCTGTCTCTCTCTCTCTCTCTCACTCTTCTCTCTCTCTCTCTCTCTCTCTCTCTGATAGCTAGGACATAACAGAGGACGTCTTACGGAGTTCCTAATCCCGCTCTGTTGCTACCTGTATATTACAGTTCCCCCCTCCTTCCCATCTGCACCCCCGCCCCTCACTTTCACCACCACTCCCACCCTCTGTCTGTCTGTTCTGTCTTCTGTCTGTCTGTCTTTCTCTCTCTCTCTCTCTCTCTCTCTCTCGCTAAGCGATTTAGTTGTGGAGTCTGTCTGTCTGTCCTGTCTGTCTCTCCTCCTCCCCCCCTTCCCCCCCCAGCAGCATGTCAGGTTGCTCTTTTGATGTTGGATAAATTCAGTAAGTGTACGTCCTCTCTCTCTCTCTCTCTCCTCTCTCCCTCTCTCTCTCTCCTCTCCTCAAGCATCCTCTAGTTGTGGAGTCTGTCAAGGATTTGTCTGTCTGTGGTGTCTCCCTCTGTCTTCTCTCCCCCCCCCCTTCCCCCCAGCAGCATGTCAGGTTGCTCTTTTTGATGTTGGATAAATTCAGTAAGTGTACGCTCTTTCTCTCTCTCTCTCTCCTCTCTCCCTCTCTCTCTCTCTCCTTCCTCTCGATCTCTCTCCCTCGCCTCTCTCTCTCTCAAGCGATTTAGTTGTGGAGTTCTGGTCTGTCTGTCTTTTTCTCCCCTCTCCCCCTCCCCCCCCTTCCCACCAGCAGCATTGTCACATGGTGGTCTCTTTTGATCATGTTGGATCTCTCTTCAGTAAGTCCTACTCTCCCTCGCCTCTCTCTCTGAGACGCTCTCTCTCCTCTCTCCCTCCCTCCTCTCTCCTCTCCCTCCCTCTCTGTCTCTCTCTCTCTCGTCCTAGCGACTCTCGTTGGCTCTCTCAGGCGATTTAGTTCGTGGTGAACGTAGACAGACGTTTTCTAATTTACATTGATTCTTCTTGATGACACTGAAACGAATGAGCGGAATGGTGAGAGGAATGAATATCAGGTTTGTAAAATGTGATGTTGCTAAGAAAGTTTCGATTAATCGTGTCGGACAGACAGCCAGCCGTGCACAGTCCACAGGCATCAGAAAGATGACAGGTAACATCATGTGCCCCTGTGTGTCGACTGATGAAGAGGCTTAGTCCATTTGGCTCCGTGCTGTCCTGAGATGGATAATTTCAGACTAAAACACTATAGCAGACCTCGTAGAGCTACTACTTAAATTAGATTCACTGTTGTCATAAAAATAAAAATCGAAGCCTGTTTAACGTATCGTTTTGGAACTGTCCTGTTCTCTGTAAGTCTTCGCGAAAAAACAAAGCAGTAAAAAGTGATTGTAATTTTTCCTATAAGAGTGAGCGAATTTATTATGTGTTATCCTTGCTGGGTGTCATCATTAGTGCGTGAATTTTTGGTGTTGTTGTTCACACACGTTCCCTTTCAATGAGGCGTTGTGGGCCATTGTTTGTGAATTCAACACTCTCGATCTCTCTCTCTCTCTGTCCCTCCCTCCTCCGTCCGCTCCCCCCTCTCGCATCCCTTCTCTCCCCTCCTCAATCTCGCTTCGTCGCGTCTCCTCTCTCTCTCTCCCTCCCCCTCCTCTCTCCTCCTTCTCTCTCGTCTCCACGATCACGGAATTGTGCTAATCTATGGGGCTGTTAGCAACTAACTGCGCTTTGGTAACCAATGGAAAATCGTTTGGGGCAAGATAGCTATCTGAATTGAACTCAATTTTGAACCCGCTATGCCTCGACCCTCGCGGGGCTTTTTCCGCTCTCTCCATTAGATGCAAAACAACCCGCTCCTCCTCCTCCGTGCAATGATCCCCAACCCCACCCCCCTCCCACTTCCCCCTCCTGCCGTCCCCCCGCCCCCCCGGCCCGCCCCCTTGCCCGCCTCCCCCCCGCCCTGTCCCCGGCCCCCCCCCGCCCCCCCCCTCATAATATAACACCCTCAACTATATTCTATACCATTTACATCCATTAAACCCTCTCCCTCTCTGTCTCTCTCTTCTGGTGTGTGTTTGTGTGGTGTGTGTGTGTGTGAATGTGTGTGTGTTTGAGTGAGAGAGAAGAGAGAGAGAGAGAGATCCGAGAGAGAGAGAGAGAGATAGGAGAGCGATTCCTCCCTATCCCCCCCCCCTCCCGGCCCCAATCCCTATCCCCGCGGGCGGATCTATCCCCCCGCCCCACAAGAGCCCACCCAATCACCTTCCAATGATTGTGTTTGGCTAGAAATCTTTCTTTCCTCTTTCGCTTCACTTTCTCTGAAGATGGGTGTGTGTGTGTTGTGTGTTGTTTGTGTGTGTGTTCCTCTTTTCGTTCCCTTGTGTTCTTTGTCCCCGTTTATTCTTTAGGAATACTTCATGGCCCTAGAGGACGTTGTTTATGACCAAACATTTGGCTTTTTATTTTTCCATATCTCTCTCTCTCGTCTCGTCTCTCATCTCTCTCTCTCATCTCGTCTCTCTCGTCAGATCGTTTTTTCATCACCCGCAAAGCGCACATTGTCTGTCTCTCTTTTATCCTTTCCTCTTGTGGTGGTGTGCAACACTCATATGCTTCCTTCACAACACCACCCACACACACACACACCCACACACCCCACACACACAAGCCCCCACACACACACAACACAAACACACACACAAGCACCCACCACACACACACACAACAAACCACACACACACACACACACACCACCCAGCTCTCTCTCGCCTCTTCCCTGTCTGTTGTCTGTTCTGGTCTCTCTCTCTAATCTCTCTCTCTTTCTCCTGCTCTCTTTGGCCTCTCTCTTCTCCCTCCCTCTCCCCCCCCCTTTAGTTTAAATTACCCCCCCCATTTACCTACCTTCCCCCCCTCTCGCTCCTCCTCTCCATCTTCTCCTACTCCTCGTCTACTCTCCTCCCTCTCTCTCTCCTCTAACTTCCTCTCTTCGCTCTTCCTCTCCCTGTTTCTCTGTGTCCTTTTTGTTTTTGTCTTTTTTCCTTTTTTTTTTTTTTTTTCCTTTTCCTTCTTTTCCTTCCTTCCTTTCTTCCCCTCTCTTTTTCCTCCCTCCCGTCTTCCTCCCTTTCTTTCCTTCCCTCCCTCCCTTTCTTTCCTCCCTCCGTTCTCCCTTTCCTCCCTCCCCTCTCCTCCTCTCTCCCGATCTCCCGAGCTCCTCCCTCATCCCTCGCTCCTCCCCTCCTCTCCTCCCTCTCTCTCTCTCTCTCCCCCTCTCTCATCTCTCTCCTCTCCTCCTCTCTTCCCTCCCTCCCCTCCCCTCACTCGTCGCCTCCACTCTCCTTATCTCTCTCTCCCCTCCCTTTCTCTATTTCCCATCCCAATTTTATCCTCGTCCTCTCTCCACCTCGCTCTCTCTACCCCCTCCCTTCCCCCCCTCTCGCCCCTTCCCCCTCACCCCTGAGCGCTCCCTCTCCTCGCTCCCAATCTCTCGCTCTCCCTCTCTCTCCTCGCTCTCTCTCTTTCCTTTCTCTCTCTCTCCTGTTTCCTCCCTCTCCTCCTCTGTCCTTCTGTCCTGTCTGTCTCCCTCTTCGGTGTGTGTAATGTCTCCTC
>JADBJO010015495.1:12500-15000 GCA_016801955.1 Conus betulinus
CTTTTTTCTCAAGTTAGGATCTCACACGAATAAATTAACCAAGTTTCGGCTTAAAGACATATTTACTAAAATAAAATGAAATAAAAAAAAATGAAGAAAAGAAAATGACAAAACACAACTTTGGACTTGGTATCTCCAGATCAGCAGACAAACGCTGTGCTAAATGACCGACATATACAATATCGGTTTTAAAGACATATTTCAATAAAAATGACAGACCGCGGCTTTGAACTCAGTATCATCAGATCAGAGGACAGACGCTGTTCCAACCTTGGAAGAAACTCTGGGGAGACCTGACAACAGGAAGTGTTCAGAGAAGAACTCCCCCTCAGATAAGTGTCTTCATCCTGAACACCATACGCTCACAGATGGGCGGGCCACATCCAGGTCATGACTACCAGATGCCCTTCACCTGCCAACTTTTTTCCTCCCTGGCGTTGTCGGGGTTCGAACACGCAACTTTTTGGATGGGTGTGGCGTCTCGGGGCGTGCCTTTTCAAGCGGATGTCTTACCCCACTGCTAACGGGACACCTGTTCTAAGTTGGGAAACTTGTCGAGCTGTATGAAGTTCACTTTAGTTCCTCCTCGACCAGATCCAGTTGGAATGCTAGTACCTCAGGCACAACACGGAGCTCGTGATCGCCAAAAGGAAACCAGATCAAATCTGTCCCGAAACAGATGGTTTACAAAATATAGCAACGTTTCGACAAAAAACATGGAGAGTGTTTCCTTTTTCACGATTTTCACTAACATCGCGATAATTCAGAAGGAAATACATCACACGACTTCAAAACATCGTGGCGATACCGACTCGGTGACTTCACAGATTTTGAACTAGCCAGTTTGAGTAACCCCCCCCCCCCTCCTCCACTCCCCCCCCTCCCCCCCTATTCCTCCTGCTCAATAATCTCCTCCAGCTTGTCGCTGCCCCAGACTCTGCCGCCGCGCCTCCCCCCCACCCCAACCGCCCCTTCACCCCCACCCCCACTCCGCCTGATATTCCCCCTGCTCCCCACCCAGCTTGTCCCTGTTCTATACTCCCCATGCTCGATCTTCCTCTGTCCAATATTCCCCTTGCTCGACATTCCCCCTATTCAACGTTCACCCCACCCCCCTCCTTAACCCCACTGCCCACAACGGAAAGAAACTCTTGTTCAGTGGAAGGGGATACGAAAGGAAATCTTTCCTACTCTACAGTTGTAGACCATGTGCGCGCGCGCGCGATACGAAAGGAAATCTTTCCTACTCTACAGTTGTAGACCATGTGCGCGCGCGCGCGCGCACACACACACACAAACACATACACACACACACACACACACACACACACACACACACCATAGGCCCGCCTGGAAAGAGAGAGAGGAAGGGTTACCGAGTAGGCGGGGAATGGGTATCGAGCATGGGATCTAGCAGTCCAGGAGAGTAATCGAACTGATCCCTTCAGTATTAATGGAGGGCCAGACACAGCTAATGAGATTGTCTCTTTCCTCCACCAGAGATGTCATGTCTTCACCTGCACGTGTTGGTTCGTGTGTTCGTTTGGTCCCTCGGCACAGTCACGGTAAAATACTCAACTTATGGTAACCAAACCTCGTCAAAATGATGGAATATGGGCTCAGGGACAAAACCCACAGGGGGGGGGGGGGGGTGGGGGGGGGGGGGGGGGGGGGGGGGGGGGGGGGGGGGGGGGGGGGGGGGGGGGGGGGGGGGGCGGATCTGTCAGTGCATTTGGATCAATCGACGGATCCTGGGTTCGTTGTTTGTTATAGTCTCAACTGCTTCCCGACAAACCCAACCAACCAAACAAACTAACAAAAAAACCGCGAAGTATTTTTGGTATCAAACGTTGAAACATTTAAGTCAGCAAGCGTCTGTCCATCTGTAAACGGCACACAGACATTGCATGGTGAGCATGAGTTAATCTTTATATTTAAAAAAAAGGGGAAGAAGAAAACAAAAAAGACGGCGGGGGGGAAAAAAATAGGAGGATGAAGGTCCCACCTATTTAAAAAATGTGAAAAAAAATTATCAAAAGTAAGAAAAAAAAAGGGGAAAAGAATAAGTGGAAAAAATTGATGGTCGGAGGACAAAAAAAATGAATAAATAAACAGGTTGTATTTCTTGCTCTCAGTCGTGTTAGGAGAGAAACGAATGTGTGACATCCCATTCCCAGAGAGAGGTGAATGTTTGATGGGTACATGAATGCGCATATGCGTGTATGAGTGCAGAGATAACCTTGGTGTGTTAAGCCTGACTAATAATACATCAACTTAGTGCACTTTAAGCAATACCATCACGATTTTCCCCGTCCTGGACAACCACCAAAAAAAAAAAAAACATTTCAAGTGTGGAAGGGAGGAGGGGGGGGGGGGGGGGGGGAAGGAGGGGGGAGGGGTGGTGGTATGAGAAGGGGGTGGGGTGTATGGAAGAGGGGTGGGAAGTTGCGAAACACACACATTGTTTTGAATTTTACGAGGGAGAATATTGCCAGTGACA
>JADBJO010015495.1:42500-43609 GCA_016801955.1 Conus betulinus
AAAGCTTTAAAAAAAAAAAAAAAAGGGGGGGGGGGGGGGGGGGGCATGTTTGTGTGTACCAGTTGCAAGGTGAGACGACTACAGGCGAAAATCTAAACAAATCTGAAATAAATGTTGTTAGCGAACCGCCAAGAGAAACGTGGACAAACGAGTCACAAGACAAAACACGACGCGTTTCGACCTCTTAGGTCTTCTTCAGGCAAGACACACACAAATAGGACAATGAAATGAACGAGTTTACGAGTTTACAGTGAATTAAAGTGGAAAAAGGTGATGGTTAGGACATCTCTGAAGATGGAATGTAGTTGCCTGAATGAGGACAAACACACACACACACACACACACACCCACACACACACACACACATACAACACACACACACACACACAACACACACACACACACACACACACACACACACACACAAACCAAAAACAAGTAAGATTTTAGGCACAACCTATTCTTCGCAATCTGTTCAGAGAGAGGAGAGAGAGGGGAGGTTAAGAGATCTGTTCTGAGAGAGAGAGAGAGGTAGGGTGGGAGGGAGAGAGAGAGGAGAGAGAGAGAGAGAGAGAGAGAGAGAGAGAGAGAGAGAGAGAGAACACTGCTTTCCATTTTTTTTTAATCGTCCCCGCAAACAAAATTTAATTAAAAGCCTCTCGCTGTCTCAGGTCCACCCTACCTGTCGTTGTGCCTGTCTCTTTGTCCACCCTGTCTCTGTTTTTTCTCCTCCGCTCAAGCTACCCGCCCCCCCCCCCCCCCCCCCCCTTACCGCCCACCCCCCCCCCCTCCCCCACCGCCTCCATATCCCCAACCCTTCTTTCTTTCCAATTTCCCGTCCCTCTGATTCTTTCATGGCGGTTCTTTCTCTTCTTTTCTTCCTCTTCTTTCTTTCTTCGTCTTCTTTCTTCTGTTGGTGTTCGCCCCTTTTTTTTTTTCTTCTTCTTCCCTTCTTCTTCTCCTTCTCCTTCTTCTCTTCTTCTTCGCCATTCTTCTTCTTCTTCTATTCTTCTTCTTCCTACTTCTATGGGGGGGGGGGGGGGGGGGGGGGGTCTTTCTTCCTTCTTTCTCTTCTTCTTCTTCTCCTTCTTTCTTCTTCTTCATCTTTG
>JADBJO010015496.1:0-43607 GCA_016801955.1 Conus betulinus
AAGTATTGTTTTTGTATTTCATCTTCAGGTTCACAGCGCCAACACAACTTTCAGGCTTCTCCCGTGTAGCTGATGAGTTTTCTTTGCAGGGCATGACAGGTAAATGACAAGATAGCTTCTCGAAGACTGTTGTTGGAATCTCATTGACTTGTGCTCCTGTGTCAATTTTGAATTGAATAACATTTCCAGTTTTCGAGTTCAATGTCAGCACTCACGGAGTTAGGAGTTTCCTCGTTTGTTATTGCACTGACAAAGAGTTCGTTTTCACTGTCATTCTCTTCTTCAACTGCCCAGATTTTGTTTCTCCTCTGTGATTCTTGTTGTTTTCTGGAAATACAGACCTTTGGCCCAGTGATTGGCTTTGTGGCAGTAGCTGCAGGTTGAACCAAAGGCTGGACATTCTTTCTTGTTGTAAATTCTTCCACAGTTTCTGCATGCTGTGCCGTGTCTCCTAGATCCGTGTGTTTGGTGCTTGGCAGTGACTTTCATCATTTTTCTTCCATGGTCTTTTGAGTACATCGACTTGCTGAGGATTTGCTGTTGTTGACATTGATTTGAGACGTTCTTGTGTCGTTTCGTGAGCAATACCAATATCAATTGCAGACGTCATCGTGAGTTTGTCACCTTCAGTCAGTAGCTTTTCTCTGATTTCTTGCGATGCGATGCCGGCAGCAATGCGATCTCGAATCATTTCATCTTTTAGATCTGCTTGATAACCGCACGTTTGGATAAGATTGCGTAGATCTGTCACAAACTCAGCAAAGGTTTCATGTGGTTTCTGTGTTCTTTCATGAAAGATGTGTCAAGCAAATACTTTGTTTTTGGTTTGGTGTGCTCGTGAAATTTCTGTACTATCAGGTCAACGTTTTTTGCATCAGGATCTGATAGACCCCATGAATTGAATATGTCTCTGCCTTTCTGACCGACCCAGATGAGTATGTAGGCTGCACGAGCTTCTGCTGATGTTTGCTTGAGTGGGCCTTGAAACATGAGTTTTGAATGCTGGCTGAAGTTTTGCCATTCTTCCTTTAGATTTTTGGCATCCCAATTTGCATATGATGGTTTGTTTTGAGAGGTTGAAGTCATTTTAACAACAATTGCTACGGTGTAGTTACAGTAACATTCACTTTAGCCAGTGTAGAATCGTTACGTTGCGTTGCTACGTACGCGATTGAATCAGACCTCCGAAGATTTCACTGTCGATTGCTGGATCAGCACTGGAATGGTCTTATTCGTGGGTTTGAGTTCGTTTGCTCTGGCACCATATAATGTTTTTTCGTGTCGATGTGTGCATCTTATACTGTGACTCATCGTTTTAAACTGTCAATAGCGGTGAACAAGTTGACAGGTTGCCATTGATTGTTTTCTTGCCATTTTCTCTCCATGGGAACGACCAGAATTGTCTCGCCATGTGTCGAGTGGATTGGTAAATATTACACTATCCACCATCAAGGTCTTCGATTGTGTCTCCTGGGTGCGTTCCGCACCACTCCTGTTTATAGCTTGTATGGCGAGGCAGGAGAGAACCATCCCTCTGAAAATCGCCCACTAAAACTTGCCCTGAATTACTGTCTGAGTCTCTCGTCTGAACCTCAAAACCCTGCATATGACTGTGTTTTCGATGACTGTGTTTTCGTCGATCTCAAATTCCAAAAGAATTTTGATGACCCATCCCATTCCATTCCACCCCTTGGGATTCGTATTCTTCCCCATCTGAACAAAGCAGGTATAGACCTTGGAGTAGTCAATTTCTCCCAGTTTCATGACGACCCTCCATGGATTTGCTGAACTGTGTTCCAAGTTTCCATCTTTTAAAAAGAATTTTCACTGACGGTTCCAAATCTGAGGAGGGAGTTGCCTCTGCTGTGTTTTGTGCAGTAGTACACCCCCCCCCCCCCCCCCCCCCCCCCCCCCCCCCCCCCTCCCCCCCCCCCCGAGATGTACCGTACACATTCCCACCGACAGCTCCATCTACACTGCTGAGCTGACAGCCTTGGTCCTGGCACTTCAGATGATCTCCAAATCGAAACAGAAAGATTTTCCTTATTTTGTCAGACT
Source organism: Conus betulinus (assembly GCA_016801955.1). Lineage (NCBI taxonomy): Eukaryota > Metazoa > Mollusca > Gastropoda > Neogastropoda > Conidae > Conus > Conus betulinus. The sequence goes on from JADBJO010015496.1 coordinate 2,059, forward strand.
CTCCTTTCTGCTTTGGAGGCCATTGCCGGCCGTAATCTTAAGCACCCTCAACTACTGAAAGTTTTTGAACTGTACACTCCCTAAAATCAAACGGACACAACGTAGTTTTTGCTTGGGTTCCCAGCCATGTGGGCATTCGAGGCAATGAGATGGTTGACCAGCTTGCCAAGAATGCCACAAAGCAAAAGTTGATCAGGTTTACTGTTCCTCACACTGATCTGAAACCCAAACACAGGCCTATGTCAAAGACCTCTGGCAAGAGGAATGGACCTTGCAGACGGATAACAAACTATCTTTAAAAATCCGTCCAAACCTCAACGAGTTTTTACCATGTTCCAGAGGCGGCCGTAAAGAAGAAACAGTCCTGTGCCGCTTGCACACACAGGCCACTCGTTTTATACCCATTCTTTTATCTTTTAAAAGGTGAAGAAGCTCCGTGGTGGTATTCCATGTCATGTTCCACTCACAGTGAAACACATATTCTTTTAGATTGTTGGGACTTGCACGATGTGAGTCTCGGACGCGTTTTTAGGAGATGTATTTTTAAAGAGATGTGTGAAAGGTGTTTTTTTTTGTTTTGTTTGTTTTGTTTTTGTTTTTTTGATGACATATGAGTTGATTTTAACGTAGTGACAGCCCTGATATGGCCCTTTGCGGTTGGCTGGGCAATAAGCAACATTACCTTACCTTACCTCGTTATGTCGATGATTATGTCGCACTAAGGGAGGTTGCATATGTAGTGCAGTAGTGAGGGAGTCGGTACAATTTGGAGGTGGGGGTGGGGTGGGGGTAGTTGAACAGGAGGCAGCGACTGGCGTAGTGGGGTGGGAGGTGGTGGGGGGGGGGGGGGGGGGGGGGGGGGGGTGAGGGGGGTGAGGGGTGTAGGGGGATTTTGAAGTTTGGTGTTTACAGGTGAGAGGCCAGCCTGGGCTTGAAAGAGTCAAGCGACTCGGCCGTCACGACCCTCTGAGGCTGTCTATTCCTTTCCGGGATAGTCCTGAGAAGAAGATCTGTCGATATTTGATTCTATGGGAATGAATGTCGTAGCTGAAGGAGTTGTTCTTCCTGGAGCTCAGTCTGCTGCTTGTTGGCTTTGGCAGGTAGATGGAGTTGATGGAGATGTGTCCCTGATTGTATTTATAGAACATCTTCAGGCGAGCTCTCTGCCGTCGCTGTTGGAGTGTGGGTCAGTCGAGGGATTCTAGGATGGAGTCAACGCGTGAAGTTTGGTGGTAGGAGTTTGAGACCCATCTTGAAGCTCTGTGTTGAATTTTTTTCGATGGCCTGGATCTCAGTTGCAGTGTACGTATCCCATACAGTGGCTGCATGCTCAAGAATTGGATGAACAAGGGTTTATATACGCGGTTTCCATCATCCTGTTGTTGCCGATCTTGAGGTTGCGCCGCAGAAAGCCCAGGTCTTGTTGGCTTTGCTGGTGATGGAACTGATATGGGATTCCCTCTTCATGTCATCCTGGATGGTGACTGACTCCTTGTATTTCATACTGCTAGCATTCTCAAGAGTGTGCCCACGCAGCTCATACGCTGGCGTGATCTTGCTCCGCTCGTGGGTGGGCGCTCAGTGTGGAACACTTCTGAGGATGGAAATCCATAGACCATTTCTTCTCCCAGATGGTTAGAGTTTAGATCTTCTTGCAGCGTCTTCTGGTCTACTTTCCTTTTGATGGTCCTCCTGCACATGGTGTCATCTGCGAACAAATGGACTTTTGACTTGATGCCATCAGGGAGGTCGTTGACGTAAAGCAAGAAGAGGCATGGCCCAAGGACTGATCCCTGTGGGATTCCCGATTCCACAGGGACAAAGTCGGATCTGGCTCCCTCAACTACAACAGCCTGCTGCCTGTCTTTGAGGAAATTCTCAATCCATGCACTGGTGCAGCTTTTGATGCCGTAGCTACGTAATTTGTGGACAAGAAGGGCGTGGTTGACTTTGTCAAGGCTTTGGAGAAATCGAGGACAATGGTGTCCTCCTGGCTGCCTCTCTCAGGTTCTTCTGTCGTCTCGTCCACATACCCGAGAAGCTGAGTCTTGCAAGACTGTCTGCTTCGGAAGCCGTGTTGCTCTGGACAGAGAATGCTGTGGGTCTCAAGGTGGGACATTAGATGGCTTGTGGAAGATGTGCTCCATCAATTTGCAGGCTATGCAGGTGAGGGATATGAGGCGGTAGTTTTGCTGCCTGGTACCTTTCTCCTTTCTTGAACACAGGGTGACATGGGCCAACTTCCAGTGTAGAGGCAGTACTCCGGTTCTCTAGGAATTTTGGAAGAGCAAGGTGAACGCTGGGGCTATTTCATCTGCTACCATCCTCAGGGAGTCTTGGGGTGACACACACACACACACACACACACACACACACACACACACACATATATATATATATATATATATATATATATATATATATATAAGCCTATATTACTCAGGTCTTCAGCCCTCGTTCAACCATTTATTTCTCATAAACCGGTTTATATATAAAACAAAAATGTAGTAAAAAAATAAGAAAGAATGGTTTTTTAATAGGGTTTTATTTTGATAAGATGTGGTGAATGGCGTTCCTAACATCCCTCTGTATCTGAAAACCCAAACGATGATTACAATAGTATCAGGGCTTAAAACGGAGAACTCTAAAATCAGAGGATTTTTTTCAGGTTCTGCTGAATTTTGCTTTGCCTTCATTCCCAAGTCATGATAAAGCGTTTTGTATTTACCTTAGTTAAAAGCAATATCAGACAGAACATGCTTTTGTTTCTTTCTTAAACAGCAAAGCAGTCTATATCTGTTCCATTTATCACTCAAACTTCTTACATATCAATTCTACTTTTCACATAAAAAACCCTTATGCCAGCGAAATTGAAACATCAGAATATTGTCAGGTTGAGCTCGGTGCTTACTGCCAGGCCTGGGGATAGACGATGGTTTTTGTTTTTCCCTGTGGAGCCAGAATGAACAGGCGATCAGGGCTGCCAACTCGTGAGCAGCCCACGTACAGCTGTCCATGCGCGAAGCAGGGCATATCCAGGTGAAGGCCAGCCACCATCAGCGATTTTCCCTGTGCCTTGTTGATGGACATGGCGAACACATGCGCACAAGGAACTACAGCCGCTTGAACTGGGAGGGCATGTCGGATGGGATGATGGGGATCCTTGGCAGGAAGACATCCTCTCCTTTGTTTTGTCCACTCAGATTGTGGTCTCAATGAGGTGGGACATCAGCTGCTCCACGACCAGTCGTGTACCGTTGCACAGTCGAGGAGCATCCAGGTTTCTCTCTGCAGCATGATGGGGCATCCCACTTTGAGGTGGAGAAGATGTGGCGATGTGCCTGGAGGTGTCAGCGAGTGCAAAAACGCTGTTGGATAGAGCACAGTCTGTGCTTCATCCACAACTGTGTCCAGAGACCGGTAGAGGGTGTTCTGGCATTGGCAGTTGGTGCAGGAGCTGTTGTTTGTCTCTTGGTGTCTACGTGCTGCCGCCTTGCGTTTTCTGTCGTTCTGTTGTTTTGCATATATCTCTTCACTGCTTTTCTTCTGATCGAGAACGTTGAACTCTGTCCGTAGCAGAAGAACAGCGTGTGAGCCGAGTTCTCTTTTTGGGGCGGCATTGTCACGATATTAAGTTCGATTGGAAGAATAAAAAATAAAAGAAGGTTAATTCAGCCTTTCTAGGCGTCTATGTTTTGATATTCAAATCTATAAAACAGAGAAGAAATTAGATGGTTCGCGATGCCCGAAAACAGATATTTGGGATGAGCCGAAAGTTCGTCTGCTTCGGACTTTGTACTAAAAGAATAAATAATAGATTTGCGAATTAGAAATGGACGCAGACTTTCCACAGATCTACACATGGTCAAGTGATAAAGAAGGATTCTGATTATTGTCAAACGTTCATGACGTCATTCAGTCGCTGTGACGTGTGCAGCACTGTGAACAGGCAAAGGACACCACGTCTTTTTCTTGGGATTTCTCATTTCTTGTGCGATTTTTTTTAAATACCTCACAGCTTTCTAATGTTGTTTACATAGTTTTTGTCATGAATGACCTTCGTGAATCAGAAGTTCTTGGTTTCGTCCATAATTCAAATTAAATTTGAGAGGGGTACGCGCGTTTTTGTTCGATTTTTTTTCACATGAACACTTTTCCAAAGCTATTACACAATAAATCTATTACATAAAGTTGAATTTGTCATGTAGTGTTCCGATGTTCAGTTTTGCGTTTGTGGACGTGATCGCCGACCCAACGTTGCTGTTTGTAGGACACCAAGGATACTTGATACCAAAATTAATTTGGTGGCGGTCGGCCTAAAACTGCGGCCATGTACGTAGTGTTCCGATGTTCAGTTTTGCGTCTGTGGACGCAAACTGCGTCACGACGCAATGCGTCACGTGATCGCCGACCCAACGTTGCTGTTCGTAGGACACCAAGAATACTTGATAGCAAATTTGGTGGCGATCGGCCTAAAACTGTGGCCGTGTAGTGTTCCGATGTCCAGTTTTTGCGTCTGTGGACGCAAATTGCGTCACGACGCAATGCGTCACGTAATCACCAACCAAACATTGCAGTTTGTAGGACGCCAAGGATACTTGATACCAAATTTGGTGGCAATCGGCCCCAAAACTGTGGCCGTGTATAAGCGAACAGACAGACAGACAAACTCAGCTTTATAATCATAATAGATTTTATGTTTGTTGGTCCAGTCATAGGCCAGTTCAGTCTAATTATCCATCGACTTCATATTTCATTTTAGTTATTCATGTTTATCTACGAGGTTCTTGAATACATTAATACTTGGTGCATGTTTTGTGTTAGCTGTTAATTCATTCGTTTCAAAATTTGGTTACTCTGTTAGTAAATGTAGATTTTCTCAAATTAGTTCTGGACTGTTGTTTAAATATCTTGCCTTCACTGTTCCTTGTAGTATCTTTCTGTGGAACACAAAAAAGCATGCCCTATCAAACATCATCGATTGAAGAAACTGAAGGATACCATTTTGACTCCAGCAGATCAAGATGTGATGATGATTTGAACCAAGGAGATTTGATAGCTTGATCTAACCTTCTTGATTTTGAAGGAAGAGGGCTTTTGCCGAATTGATCCAGTTTCTTGATGACAAGTCTTTCTCTCGTGATGCGAGATGCTGTAGACGATGGTAGAAAGGCTTTGGAGATTCTGCGTAATCTTTATGTCGGATCAGGAACTCCGAGAATCATTTCTCTGTATACGGAGTTGACGTCACTTGTCAAAAAGTCTGACGAATCGGTGACGGACTGTCATTAGGGTTGAGACAACTGCAACAGCTTTGAGAAATGCTTGGGAGATAATCACTGACAGTCTGTTGATTGTTATGGTTTTGAAAGGTCTGCCTAGTAGTTTTGGTTCTTTTGTTACGGTTGTAACACAAAGTGATAAGAAGCAAACATTTGGGGAATTCAAAGAGTCGCTGCGCAGTTTTTGAAAAAACTGAACATTCGAGATTTGTGAGTGGTGAAGTCAGTACACAATCCTGTTTCAGTTCCCAGTAATTCCTTACACAGTGGCGGTTGTTTTAAGTGTGGGCAGATTGGTCATTTTGATCGAAATGGTACAAAGGAGTTGTGGTGTAATTCTTTTTAAAAAGAACAATCACACAGATAAACCCAGCAGACGCAAAGATAAACAGGCAGGCAAAATGGGGACAAAGTCAGTGAAATGACAGATTCACACGGGGGTGATCCTGAACATTCTCTCGCTTTTGAAGCTGGGGTTTTCTGCAATGAGTTTAAACGTTTGAAAACTGATTAAACTTCTGGTTGATTGTGGGGCAACTACAAACATCATCAATGACGAATCAAAGTTCAGCAAGTTTGATAACACTTTCAGATCAGAGAAACATTGCATTGAACTGGCAAATGGGGAAAGAAGTAACAACATTGCTTTGAAAAGGGGAGATGTTGATGTGACAATTACTGATGTCAGTGGTAGATGTGCCAAAGCATCTTTGAAAAACGCTTTGTATGTTCCATCATACCCAGAAAAACTTTTTTTTTCTGTGCAAGCTGCTACAGAAAAGGGAGCTAGCGTTTCTTTCAAGCCAGAGTCTGCTGAACGTGTGTACTAGGACGGTACAAAATTTCAGATTGAAAAACATGGCAGACGGTATTACCTGAACACATGTGATCCAAACACTGACAATACTGCTTCAGATAATGTGAACTATGCATATGATGTACAGAGATGGCATGAAATTCTAGGTCATTGTAATCATGATGATGTGATGAAACTTGAAAGGTTGGTTGATCGTATGAAGGTAATTGGTAAAAAGAAAAAACCTGATGAGTGTGAAGTTTGTATGCAAGGCTAAATGACAAATGATAAAAACAAAACTCCCACAGTACGCTCAAGTGTCCCATTACAATGGTCCATAATGATCTTGCTGGACCAATCAATGTAGCATCGAAGGAAGGTTACAAGTATGCCGTGTCATTCACTGTTGATTATTCAGGGGCTGTATTTGTCTATTTTCTGAAAAACAAGAGTGACACTGTTGTCGCTACAGAGAAATTTTGGGCAGATTCTACTCCTTATGGAAGGATGAAATGCGTTAGATCAGACAATGGCACTGAGTTCACTTCAGATAGGTTAAAGTCTACACCTTACTCCCCCACATCAGAATGGTACTACTGTCGTACTGAGCAATACTGGAGAACATTGTTTGAAATGGGAAGATGTCTTCTCATTGAAGCTGGGTTACCAAAAGATATGTGGCCATATGCTGTCACGACAGCTGCCTACATTCGTAACAGGTGTTACAATGAGCGTCTCAAACACACAGCTTATTTCACGTAGACAGGTTGAAAACCAAACTTGTCCAACATGAGGAAATTTGGGTCTGAATGTTACCCATTCATTCAGAACACACAGAAACTTGATGCCAAGTGCACGCACAAAAGGCATATTTGTGGGATATGACAGAGGTAGCACTGCCTATTTAGTGTATCTTCCTGACAGTGGCTAAGTCAGAAGGTACAGAGTTGTGAAGTTTCTTTCAAAGAAAGAAATGTCACCACCATGATCAGACAACACAGACAGAATACTGGTCAGATAATGATGAAAGTAGTATATTGTTGAAACATGATATCAAAGCTTAAAACACAGCTGGAGAAGGGTCAAAGCGTGTACCAGAGCAGTAAGAGCAATGTGATGAACAAAGTCAAGATGCAACTTAACGATATCCCAAAACGGGAAAGAAAAAGGTCCCTCATATCTTGATGATTACAAGACAGAGTTTGAGGATGATGATCATGTTTTGAGTAACATTGATTATTGTTATAAATTTTCTGATTTTCCTCAAAATTGCAAAGAAGCCATTCAATCCCCTGATTCTGAACACTGGAAAGAGGCAATGAAAGAAGAAATTAATACTTTAAACGAAAATGAAACATTCACTTTGACTAATCTTCCAGAAGGCAGAAAAGCAGTGGGCAGACGTTGGGTATATACTATAAAAGAATTCCAATGGTACAAAATCATACAAGGCAAGGTATGTAGCAAAAGGTTACAATCAAGTGAAAGGTGTAGATTACAATGAAACTTTTGCACCTTCTACTAATCTACATCAGTTCATACATTAAATGCAAATTGCAGCTCAGCATGACCTTATCTTGCATCAAATGGGTGTAAAAACTGCATACTTGAACGCTCTCATTGATTGTAAGATATACATGGAGCAAAGCGGAAGGTTTTGAAGTTCAAAATGATGATGAGGATAAACTTGTATATAAACTGAACAAATCACTGTATGGACGGAAACAATCTGGTAGAAACTGGAATATGTTGCACACAACTACTTGTGAAAAACAGTTTTGTTGCAAAGTCTCATAGATAATTGTGTCTATACAAAACAATCTGGAGATGACATGATTGTAATTCTTGTGTGGGTGGATGATATGATTGTTGGAGCAAACAAGGAAACATTGTTGTGTGAAACTAAACAGATTCTGAAAGACAGATTCAGAATGGAAGATCTGGGGAAACTTTCATATTTTCTGGGCATTGATTTTGAACAAGACGGGAACCAAAATGGGACCATCCTATGCCTGCCTGTTCATAAGACACATAGAACATAGGCCACACCAGAGTCTGAGCTCTACAAAAGATACATAGATGATAGACTGGGAGCCACATCCATGTCAGAACATGACCCTCCGCAGTTTCCTCAACTTTGCCCAGAACTTCCATCCATCCATCAAACGACCTACACCATTTCACAGTCGGTTAACTTCCTTTGACATCACTATCTCCCTCAAAGAAGAGGACCTGCTTGCTTAAAAAACCTCAGTCTTCTTCAATCACTGATGTGCTCTTACCTGATCTTCACTTCTTTCCCGCCCACCAATAACCAAACTAAAGACAACATTGCATATTCTGAATCCTTCCCTATTCCGTCCCAAAACTATGAAGATCTGCACCAGCGAAGCTCGACGAAGAAAGATTTCGCTGTACAAAGCAGCAGCCAAAGGGTCTGAGATTGTTGACCAAGGCCGAATGATCAACTTTAGCAAATGTGGACAAAACACAAAAGACTTACTGGTGCGCTCTAGCAGAACTGAACAAAATCTCCCACACAAGCCACCGGGAGGTACTTTCCCCGGACTGAAAAAAAAACCAAACTGCAACAAAAGCGAATCTCTTCTTCCTCAACCAAACAGACAACCAGCCTATATGACCCCAAAGGTTCATTCAGTATTAAACACACTTTCTTCTCCTGTCAGAGCCACAACATTGTGTACTACGCCATCCCACTGCCAGCTATGTGGCAGGCAAACTAATGTTGGTGAGGACATGATATAGGACATCAAACACACACTTGAGAACACGCATTTCTGAACACCTGGCTAGGAGATATGACATCTTCCACCATCAGACCAAAACCAGTTGCTCTACCACTTCACCCACGCCCTACACTTCACCCCACGCCCAACACAGCATCAACCATAAAAAAAAAATTCAAAGTCCTGGCACTTGTGGCAGTCACAGAGTGAACAACATTGTGGAGCGCGCTTATGCTGGAATCTCATCTTATTGCCCAAACTCGCGCACCCTCCACCCTCATTGCATCAACACCCAAAGTAGTAAGTACCATTCCACCTCTGCAGAACCAGCCTGCAATATCCACCACCTACACACACGATACTAAAACATGCCTCCCACTGTTTACCTCAGACCTAAGTGTACAGCTACCTTTCTTTTCCCTTTACCCCACACTCTCTAAGTATCTCAAGTCTCTCCACTTGCTACATCAATCTACTCACTCCCCCCTCCCTCCTCCAGTAATGCATAGGTTTAGTGGGGGGGGGGGGGGGGGGGGGGGGGGGGGGGGGTGGGGGGGGGGGGGGGGGGGGTTGCGGCTGATCATGATAAATAGGCTGACCTTAGCAAATGGAACACACACAACACACACACACACACGTCGCTCTCTCTTCTCTCTCTCGTCTCTCTCTCGTCTGCTCTCCAGGTCTCTCCTCTCTCTCTCTCTTCTTCTTCTTCTGTCTTCTCTTCCTTTTCTTCTGCTTCTTTCATTCTTACTTCTTTCTTCTTCTTTCTTCGTTTCTTTCTATCTTTCTTTCTGAAAAGAAAATGCTAGGTCTTTTATTGTTCATTGTTTCCATCCCCAATTTTAAGTAAAATGGGCGCTGCTAAGTTTGCTACTAGTGATTGCTGCACTACAATAGCAATTACTACTATTATTTAGTATATCCGTGCATCCAAAACTGTATTGGTGGGTGCTGTGGGGTATTAATCGAGCATTTCAACACACCCTTTTCCACCCTAAGTTTTCATTACCAATCTTATAGTTAATACCTTTAGTATTGTATATAAGATACTATTAGATTCCGTCCCTTCCAGAATTGAATTTATACGCTTCCATCTCCTCTTTGTTCTTCGTCCGGTCTTTCCTCCCCCTCGCCCCCCGCACCCCCCGGCCCCCCACCTCCTAGTAGTATCAGTATGTAGTACTATCATATTATTACTATCATTAGTATTACTGGAATCATTAATTTTTTTTTAATTTATGATCTTAAGATAATATTTTTCTTGTTGATGCACATAACATCAAATATCCTTTTAAAAAAAAAAAATCATTATCTAGAGATATTTCGGTAACAGCTTTTACTATCAGGTGCCATTATCATTACCAGTACCTTCACTATACGATTGTTCACTACGTAATTAAATATCATCATTAGTACGATTGTCAGTATAGAATATTACCATCACTATACGCCATGCCGCTAAGACTGTTTGCCATGGCAAACCACGCTGTTTAAAGGATCCTCTAGTCCCACTCTCCTTTCCTCCCATGCTACAAAATACAATCGCTAATTGCCATATTATCACCAAAAGTGTTTTGGGAAGTACTACTGTCTTTATTTTATTCTATTTTTTCAATATTTTGGATCATCATCATTACCAGTTATTAATATTTCTATAAGTAATATTATTATCATCATTACTACGTTGACCTCACACCTTATCTCCCTTCTGACAAGCCTCGTTTTCATATTAAACGCCTAATGTTGCGCTAAACTGATTGAAAGTAAGTGATTGCTCGTTCCTTTTCGTTGTAATAATTGTTTTGTATCTTGCCTGAAAGAGACCCGTGAGAGTCAAAATGCAATCGTAATTTTGTCCTTGCTACTTGTGTTGTCAACGTTTTTGAGGGCAAGGTTGGCTAACATGAGCATAAAGATTTGTTTAGATTTAAAGATTCCGCCAGCAGTCGTCCTCACTATTTGCAACTAGGTAATATAATATAATATATATTAAATATATATATATATATATATTATATATATATTAGTATACTTAAAAGAAATCATAATATTTGAAACTGGGCTGCTTTCAAACATATTTTTCATAATTTTTTTTTTATGTACCTTTTTACTTTTTAGTTGGTGTGATTGGAGTTGTCTGTAGAAGCCCTAAAACAGGTGCAAAAATTATGGAAAAATAAAATGTTAGAAAGCAACCCAGTTCAAGTATCATGATTTCTTTTTTAAGTGTATGCTGCCACTATTGTGAGCATTGTCTGCTTGAACGGATTCCACGGCCAGGAGCGGTGCCTGATTATGGAAATCGGAATAAATCAAAAACTATTAGATTATACATATATAGATATATATACATACATATATACATACATGTATACTATATATACTATTTCCCGCCTGCACAGTATTACATCTCACTATTTTGCAAACTGTCAATCTAACTTTGAAACATGAATAACGCCAGATGCTCCAGCGAGTGGGATGAGGAGAGGAAATCAAATGAAAGATCACCTGGGTTTGGTGGCTGGAAGGATCACAGAGTGTGGGACTTCCATGACGATCAGACTGATGAAGATGATGGTTGTAGAGCTCCGTTTGCAATCTGAATCTACATGACAGGACTGTACTCTAAGTCTAACTGCCTTTCGCAGTACAACCTGGGCATTGATCCATCCCAAGAGAATGCACGCCCCTGCAGTGTTGTAAGGAAATTTGAAGCCGTACTGTCAGAAGCGTGTCCTCCTAAGACAAGGTTGAAACTGGAAAAAGAAAATAGATAAAGAATTTTTTTTTTTTAAGTTGGAATTTAACAAATCCAAAACAGTCAGCATGTGTGAAATGCAAAGACCTGAAGCCCCTGCCACCCACAGAAGCAGAAGAAGCCACAACTGGCGATTCCAGCGCATCACTACTCGCACAGACTACTGCAACTATGCCTTCTTCCCCAGTACCATCCGACACATGGAACCTACCTGTCCGCAGAAGTCGTCAGATCTCCTACCCTGGCCTCCTCATTTCGAAGGTGACCAGGTCCTCCATGTAAATCTTTTTTTTGTTTTTTTTCTTCAAGCTGCTCAGCGAACCCACCACCACCTGTCAGTAATTTGCTGAATACTCGGCAGGTGGTACTTACTGGGGGAGAAGAAGAAGACTTGTGGTTCCAGTCTTTCCATTTTACCTCACACAGAACATCGCAGTCCCAGAGTGATAACTTTGGAGCGCTATATGCTGTTTTGTTGTAGCGCGCAAAACAGAATGCAGAGAACTTGGTACAGGAAAAAAGAAGAAATGTTGGTCCACGGGTTGATCAAGTAGAGCACACAGTTTGTTCATTTCAAGTTGCTTGAGGGATTGACTTAACTGCACTGTATGACTTATGCCTCGTTGTATATCTCTTCTTGTCGGGCACTCTCTCTGAAATAAATTCTAGGATTACAATTTGTGCAGGCGCAAATCAGTTTTTCTGCAGCAATGGATGGGGAGAAGGTGTAGGGGTGCAACGAGCCAATATCGAAGTGCTGATGACAAATTTCCCACCTGCTCTGTCTGGGGGAGAAGGGTAACGAGAATACCCGACTACGCCGACTACAGGAGGTTCGGCCATCACTGTGCACTTCTATGACAGTGTGTTGTTTCAACTTCTACTGATTGCCCGTATTTCCACTGCAACCAAACTGCAAACAATTATCCAATGCAAAAGTAAGTTTTTTTTTCAAGGAAGACAAGGAATTTTTTGAAACTGACATTTGGTTATCTCTCTTGGGTACAGTATAGGTATAGGATTTAATACTTTAGTCGCCCGCAACATGTGTGTTATAACATCAGATATATGTTGTTGTTATGAATTATCAGATCAAAACTTTTTTTTCAGGATATCAGTGGGGGGGGATCGTTTGAAACAGATTTGTATAACAACTTCTCTGACTTCCTGCATAATAGCTGGCTCTGATTTCAAATCTGGTCTTACAACTCATTTTCCTTACATCCGAGCAGATGCTCTGGTTGTGGCGTGTCTGCTTAAACAATTATGTACTTCTGCACCCTGTATAAATACGTTTACTGTTTGTTTTACATCTATACATGAATATAGTGAATCGTGTATGCACATATGTTGTCTGTGTGTGTTCATCTTGTCCCCTGTCACTGTTGTGTGTGTTGATTTGGTGTGATGTATGTGGTGTGTGTGTGTGTTGGAGAACTCTACATTGTAGGTACGTGTTTATTGTCTTGCCCGCTGGTGCGTTTGAGTGCATATTTATGATGTTAATATTGATGTAATTTACATTGCATGTTTCATATTATTGTATAAATATATTATTTTCATTGTGAAGTATGGAGAACATTATTTTTTCTTGTTAGTGTGCCATATACAAGTATCCTTAATATCATTTAACCTTTTTAAGTGTTAAAGTCATTATGCTTTTATGGTCATTTATGTTTGTAAGGGATTGCTTAATTGTAGGCTTGACTGAACGGACTTTATTTACTGTTTTTTGATACTTTGGTACAAAATCACTCTTGTCAGTAGTGGTTGTGCTTTGGTTTTAAAAGCTGGAGAAAATAAAGGGAATGACAAATGAAGAAACGACAACACAAAGCACAACATCAACAGAACACACACCAGACACCTTGCATACATATAGCATCCCCACACGCACTGGACGCGCACGGGGGGCCGCACACACACACACCACACACCACACACAACACCAAACACGACACACACAACGCACACACCATCACACAACACACATATCTCATACATATCCGCATACAAACACGCTAACAACATGCACACTCCGCGCGCTCACACACCACCCCTCAGGGCGACAGCACGACACACAGGGGACACAGCCACACACAGCCACACAGCACGGGCCACACACGCATCGGCGATCACAAACACTAAACGTGCGAACAACCCACGTAAGGCTCACACACCCACACCACCACACAACACACTACATAACACATGCAACATACACACCTCTTGCCCTCTCCACCGATGACGCATACACACACAGGCACACACGCACATATATACCACACTCACATGTACATGTGCAGACATGTTCAGGCACATCATTTGCCGCCCAGCGCGCGCGCACAACACACAACACACACACACACACACCACACACAAACACCAAACACACACAACACCACAAACACTTGCTTGCTTGATTTCCTGCCAATCCATGGACAACAAGTTGCATTAAAAATTAAAAAAATTATTGCTGCTGCATATCTAATCTGCTCCATATAATACTTTTATTATTTCCTGCTCATATCAACCCCCCACCGAGAGAGTCTGGTCAATGAAATTTCATTATTTATCTCAAGTCACCCTTTCATCCATCGCCCACACACAGAGAGTCTATCAGTTTAATGCTTGGGGTCTTATTAATGAACAAGGAATAAACAAGTGAAGCTACGGATTCAGCTCACAACATGATCTGGCATGGATTTGGGAACCATGATACCATTTGTAAAATGGCAGTATTCAATGACCCCAGAGTCAGTTTTTTTTTTTTTGCTAGTGCAGATATGCACATCACTCACTATCTTTCTCTTGGATTCAGTTTCAGCCCCCCCCCCCCCCCCCCCCCCCCCCCCCCCCCTTTCAAATGTATCCCTGGCCATTTGGAAGTTCTGTGTCTGTAGTTTCCTCTTTTTATGTCAGTCTTTTTTTTAATGTTTACTCTTTTCTTTGTTTTCATTTTGCTTGTCTTGTATTGTTGTCTTTGGATTTTCTGATTTTTGTGGACCATTGTCTCATCTTTGCTCTGAAAGTTTTCAGGGGTTTTTTTTTAAACTCTGATAACGATGTATTATATGCAAGTTTTTTTTTTCTATTCTAATCAGGCGACTAAGATCTTGAAATTGTACCCAATGTCCAGAATGGGCATGTTAGGAAGTGATGGTGTGTTTTTTCCTTTTTTTTTTTTTTTTTTTTTTCCTGTTGTAAACCGAAAATGGGGAAAAAATAAAGTGGAAAGGTTGGTGCTGTTGGCACAGGTTAGGTGAGTCCATCTTATACAGATCAACAGATTAGCTACGGTGTTGTTAATTGATTTGTGTGTGTACATGTCTTTATTTCTTTTTTCAGGGCGGGAACTTTCTTCCTCCCCCCCCCCCACCACCCCACCACCCCCTCTGCCCCATTCCTACACCTACCACACCCCACCCTACCACCACACCTCCAACCCTAACCCTCCATCCCCGACCCAACCCCCCACACCAGCCCTTAACAGCCCTGTGTGGTCAGCCAGCTGGGCTGTAATAATGATAATAATAAACTGAACTGTCATGTCCATTCACGCCACCACATCATACTAATAAAACTGAACTGACTGTCGTTCAGGTCGTCAATCATAATATAAAACTGAACTGAACTGTCGTTCAGGTCATTAATCATAATGATAAACTGAATTGAACTATTGTTCAGGTCATCAGGCTTGCAAGAACATTGCGGTGGCGCACTGGGAAAATGGCCAAAAGCCAGCATGGCGGAGGGGGTGGAAGGAATTTTGTCATTTCTTTAAAAACTTCCAGCCATAAGAGGTCGCTGAAGCACTTCAGGGTAAGCCTCTGAGGCTTTTGTCATGTGATATTGTTTGGTGCGATTTCTTTTTTTTTTCCTGCAAAAAAAAATCTGTATGACATGTACCATATATAGATGTTGGTGCGAATTTTTTTGTTTCTTTTCTTTCTCCAAACTTCATCATGTTGATGTGATTGTTGGGTGGCGATTTCTGTTTCTTTCTCTTCACACTTTGTCATGTGATATCGTTTGGTGCAGTTTTTTGTTTCTTGTCTTCACACTTTGTCATGTGATATTGTTTGGTGCGATTTCTTTGTTTCTTGTCTTCACACTTTGTCATGTGATATTGTTGGTTGGTGGGATTTCTCTTGTGTTCTTTTTCTTAAAAAAACCTTATTATGTGATATTGTTTGGTGGGGATTTCTTTGTTTTCTTTTCTTCACACGGTTATTTTGTGATCTGAGTTGTTTGGTGCAATTTTCTGTGTTTTCTTTTTTCTTCAAAACTTTATCATTTGCGATATTGTGTGGTGGGATTGCTGCTTGTTTTCTTTTTCTGACACTTTTATCATGTGACAACGTTGTGTGGGGTGCAATTTCTTTGTTTCTTCTTTTTCTCAAGGGAAATTTATTTGAAAGCATGTATGCTGGTAACACATTCTGGCTGTTCTTTGTCATGGGTGGGGGTGGGCAAGTTGTTGTTGATGGAGTACATGTAAGACAAATAAATTTTTTAGGGTCAGACGACAGATCTAGCTGTTTGACTTTGATACTGTGCCATAATGTTTAATGCCTATGCTGGCTACAGTACGACAGTATCTGACATGAAAAATTTTCATGGAAGAAAAAATTACTTTTTTCCTCCCTTCTCTCAAAAGAAAAACATATTGTGCCTTTTTGCTGGCAGTGATCTTGTTTATAGATACAGCTGATTCGCTGGAAAAAAAAACTGGCTATGAATATAATTATATTGCTTGAATGAGAGGCCTACTGGGATCTAAGTTTAATCAATCATTTGATTGTGGATTTCTGTCATTTGTTTGTGGTTTTCTTTGTCACTGTGGACAGACCTTTTTTTTTTTATCTGGTCACAAATTTTTTACAACTGCGTTTGCCAGAAAACATGTTCCACCGCGCCGAAAGCCCGGTAAAAGCCGAGTTAGGGTTGACCTGACTGCTGCTCACCTGGGCTCTGTATAACTATAAGCCAGGTTAGCTGAAACGATCAGGCAGTCTCTCCAGCAGTTCCGGCAGTGCAACTTCTCAGTGGCCGAAGAGGGACTCTTGACGAGTTGCTGTGGCAGTCAGGTATTTCATTGTTAGCAATTTTGAAATCGCCACCGAAATCGTTCTCCCCTCCTATGGGCGACTGTAACTTTCTCAGCGCCTAGTAAGGTTTTTTTTTTTTTAGAAAAGTATTCGTTGTTTCTTTTGGTATATCTTGTGACTAGATAGAGTGATAGGAGGAAAATTGTTTTTAGATAGTATGAACAGAAGAGCGTGAGTGAAAAAAAACGTTGTTGATGAGATGATAGGAAAAAGAGATGGCTTAGCTATTTCATGCTTTATGATGAAGAAAAAAGTTTTGTTTATTCTCAGGCTGATGTATTGTAATGATGCTTTATTGATAGTAAGCTCCGGAAGCGAGTGATGGAAACTGTCGTGTATTATGGTTGTGATATGTTGTTCTGAAAAACATCCTTTGATATCAATAATAAATGTCTATTTGTTGATTAACATGTGGTCAGAAATCTTCCCTTGATATGTGTTTAAAGGGCTGTTACGGGGGGTTTACTAATGAATAATTTTATGAATTGGAAATCCTTCTCTGAGATGTAGTGATTATGTGAAATGATAAAAAATTCCTTGTCGTGATGGAAGAGACATGAAATGATAAAAAACAATTCTTATCTTGATGAAAGAGAAGAAAGCAAATCATTTTCTTATATGCTACGATTATATTCTTGATGTATTGAAAAAAAAGGTCCATGTGAACCCCCCTGCCCCTCCCTCCCCCCCATGTGTAAAGCATGATTTCGAAAAGGTCTATGTGGAAATCCTTTCCTCCCCAGTGTGTAGAAACATGATTCAGAAAAAGAGAATGTGTTCTATTGTGATATTGTAGGGAAACTTGGTGGAGTTTTCGCTATGGGCATTTTTTTTTCCCCAAGTTCTGGTAAAAATTTAAAGTAACTGTTTGTTATTGTACAGGATTAACAACCATGACGTGATTAACAACTATGATGAATACTAGCCATGTTATAGTAGGCTAGTAATAATCAAGGTAGTTAGCCAGTTCGCCAAGGTAAAGGTCGTTGTCCTGGTGTGACCGACGAACTGGCTGCCAAAGCTAGAGGGTCCTGGGCGTAGCCGGAGTCCTCCCCCTGTCTCCACCCTGCTGAGGGTGTGGAGAGGTTGACATGGTATCGACACAACTGACCTGACCAATGCCACTGCGCCCGGGTTTTGGGTGTAGCTAGGAGGATCTACCCCTGTCTCCACCCTGCTGGGTGTGGAGAGAAGTCTACATGGAGTCAACAGTAACGCCGACATGCCAGGTATGGCCAGAGCTGCTGCTTGCTAGCCGAAGAAGCCAGAGCCGCCACCTGGAACTCTTGAGGTATTTGAAAACCCAGCCGACCTATTTGGGCCATTTGTGACACCAGAGCCTTTGCTTCTGCTGTTCCAGGGCCATTTGCTTTGTGCTTGTGGTGTAAAACCGTCCTTATTTTGTGTTTAAAAAAGCCACAGCTCTTGGGTTGTGTGGTCACTAAAAGAAAGGGAAAGCCGTCACATCTCCTTTTGTGGACAGAGCCGCACTCTGTCACTTCAGTTTTTTGTGGGGCTGCTCTTCCTGCGAGCTGCTCCTCCTGACTGTGTTAGTGCCCCAGGAGAGGACTTCTTCTGCAGCATTCTTCACGAGAGACTTGTGACCGTCTGTGGACCTGTTGTGTTAGCCCAGAGCATGGCCAAAAGAAAGAACAGAAATAATAAAACACTATACATATTTATATATCGTAATTGTACGCCCTAGGGTTACGGCGTGCGTTTTTCTGCTGAATTGATATTGTTTATATATTTGCTGTGTGTTTTGTTGTTTTGATGGCTCGGCAGCATAAAAAAAAAAACGGTTGACTTGCTGCCTGGCTGTCCATGTTTTGAATGTGTGGGTGTGGTGTGAAGTAAAAAATCTTACACCGCATCCCAATTTCTGTGAAGTCAGACACAACAGACCAACCACAGCACCAAAACGCTCAGGTATCTGTAACAGTCACAGATCATGGTTCTATAGTCTTAATGGCTCCAGACAGTAAAAAGGTATTGTAATCCACCATGAACCCATGAGTTTTTGAATGTGCGTAGTTCAGGAAATTTGAAAAAAGCCACCAGTCTGATAGGTCCATGATATCTCTAAACCTTCTGGCTGACGAGTGGAAATTCTCCTCACCCCATGCAAGGGAACCATGTCGGGGGGCATAGGGCAACAATTTTTTTCACAGTGTCACGTGAAAAAGAATGGCAGGTCATTTTCCTTGCTTTCTTCGGGCCTGCATGAATAGGCAAGCTGATACTCCAAAAACTGATACCCTGATGGACTACTGCCTGTATAGACAGTGCAGTGGAGTTTGGTGTGTTATGACCGTTTTTTTTTTATCCCGCAATTAAGGCAATTAGGCAGCCATACTAATCCCATCTTCTTCGGGAAAAAGAAATGGCTGATGAATTAATCTTCGTGTTTGACAAGATCGGGCTTCCATCTTTTCCCTTTTTCACTTTTCACTACACCTCCTACAAAAAAAAAGGGGGGGTGGGTTTTTTTTTTTTTTTTTTTTTTTTTTTTTTTTTTTTTTTTCGCTGTCCCATAACTTCTGAGCCCACCTCATGTGGCAGTGCAGAACCCAACAAAAAAACCACGCCATGAAAAGTCATCCAACAACCCCAATCCCACAGCCAGAGCCCGGTCAGTCCATCAAACCCACAAAGGGGCGGGGACGCCACTGGGCAGTCCACAGCAAAGAGCAGGGGTCAATCATGTCAAAGAGTTGTCAAGACTCAACCCACCGGAGGAGACACTGCACTGCTGTCAGCGTCAACCACAGTGGCGCCTGTTTTCAGATCCAACACAGGGGCACAAGCCCCCTTACTGACAACATAATTGCTTATATTCGCAGAGCCGGGCATGAGCGAGGAGTCTCCTTCCGGAGGGGCGCAAAAAAAACCGCAAGAAAAGTACACTATCTGGTTAACCCACTCCCCGCTCTACCCCCCTCCGCGGGCGAAAAACCGACCCTCCCACCCCCCCCCCCCCCGCCCCTACAATGCCCTACTCGGAAACAAAAGAGGTCTTCATTCACTGATCTGTCTCTATCAAGTCCCTACCCCAGCATTCCTTGCTCACAAACTTCCCATAATAAATCATTAGAGAACTTTCACGTTCGATTTTTTTTCGCTTTTTTTTTTTCATGCATCTGTGAAGATATACTGTTTGTGTGTTTTCCCTCGCAGCGATGCCAAGAGAATATGGCTAGGATCCACCACCTCCGCGGACCCCCAGTGGCATGATTCCCGATTCCCATGGTGGCCTGGTTTTTGCTGCCGCTGCTGGGAAACAGGACCTGCGTCAGAGAGTGGCAGACTGGGGATACAAAGCAGCGCAGCAGACGCATTGATGAGCTGGAAAAACTTGTGGCTTTTTCCACATTCGATGGTCCCACTATGGGTATTCTTATATCATAGGCGTGTTTTGTGTGTTTCTTTAGTTTGAAACAATCCGACGATGTGTTAGAGTGGTGTTTATTTGCAGAGTTTAATCTAGAGCGCGCGGGCTTGATACATCTCCCCCCGAAAATTTGTTCCTTTCCCGCAATTATGCGAGTCTTATGTGCAGACCTATACTCACCTCCCTCACCGGTTGCAGGACTGGGTGCCCGCCTGGTTTCACTGATCGTTGCTGGCGCGATTGTTGGTTCAACTACTGGCTTGAAAAACTGAAACAAGGACTTGCGCAATGAGTCGAATGATTTTTCGATAGTTTCATTAGGCTGTTTAGTGTATAAATCAACCATTGGTGGGACTGGCGTTCATTTCTATAGACAAAGAGGTGCTCCTCCATCTCGTCACCGACAAGAATTTCGAGGTTTTAGGACGCCATATTGGATATTTTGTCAAAATGGAAGCAGGTGTGCTCCCCACCCTCAGGTTGGAGTACTTCGACTTTAGGGGAATTGAAGAAAAACTTGCGAGATTCGATCGTCTTTGTGGCTCATCTGATCAGCGCAAGCTGGGAATAGGGCAAGGGGATCCATGGGCAGACAATGGGGGGGGGGGGCACGCGTGACTACAGGGGGGTATCCAAAAGCTGGCGGGCGAGGGGGGGGGGGGGTCGGGAAAGCAGGTTCCGAAGATTGCCATTGGACCGAAAAGAGTCCATGCAATGGGACATAACTGGTGTTTTAAGAGAGAACGAGTGGCTTAAGAAGTGCCGGGGGAAAGGGGAGGTGATAGGGGGGGGGGGGGGGGGGGGGGGGGGGGGGGTGGGGGGAAGGTTCCCCCCCCACGCACCCCTCCATTATTTGGGTTAAAAAAAAAAAACTCCTAGATTAAAGGCATAACAGAATATATTCAAAGCGACGAATACCTCGATTATCTCTTGTGTTTGTGCGTGGTCATGTGTATTCATGTAGTTGTCAAGTGGCAGCCTTGGTAACCACCAACTGCCTGACATGTCATTTTCTGTATTAACGTATCCACCGTCATTGGGTCCAATTCCATGGGTTTTTTTGTTTCTACAAACGGGTTATTTTTGGAATGGTTGAGTGTTAATTACGAAATGTTCGGTGGATTTGAGCGTTAGTTTTATTGAGTAGCAAGTTTGCAGTGTGCTTCACCATCACATCGTGTTTTTTTTTTGTTTGTTTTGTTTTTTTTTGATGGGTTCCCCCATCTGTGCTGATTGGTCCTTGAACATGACAGACAATTTAGTTGCTCCGGGAGTCGTAGGCCAATCCACAAGAATACCTTGAGACAGACAGGTGGCAGGACGCAATGGAAGTGGTTGAAGGGTGACTTACATGGCTAAGATGAAAAAATTGGGGTGGGGCTGATATCTCATTCCATATTCATGTTGGATCGGGTTCACATGCGTTTGAGTGATAGCATAGTCTGTGATTAGAATGACATTTAACCAAACATTAACCACACGTCCACACAGAAACACATAACTCCTCAAACGCTACATTCATTATTTAATTCCACAATGTTGGTTTTTTTAAGAGAGAAAAAAGTAAACAATCAACAAATCGACTACAGACTTGCCAGTATCCAGCCCAAACTCGAAAGGAAACATGAACGAATTTTGCCTTGTCAGGCATTCACATCAAATGAAAGAGAAATGGGATAAGGAAAAAAAAAGCCGAAAACTCAGTGCAAAAAATCCACCTGCCTTTGCGCATCGGAATTCTCAATTGTGGTTGAGTTGTGTGTTGTGTGGTACTGATGTATGGTGTTGTGTGGTGGTTGTAGTGTAATTATTAGCACGTTGACAGTTTCAGCTATGTTAAAAAAGACAATCATGTCATTACATAGTTACATGTTTAGACTATTAAGTTTGATTATATTAAACGCTGCAGTTAAGGAAAAACAAAAAAAAAATGAAAGTTTCAGTTTGTGTAAGTCCTTGTACATCACACTTTTAAGTGCCCCTCTGGCGCTCTCTCGCACACTCCCAAAAGTTCTCCTCCCACTCAATCGTTCTCCCCCAGCGATCGGTCGGCCGTCCCAGGTCGCCGCCAGGCTCAAAATAGGAATACTTAGAGATAATCGCCAACCACTACTTTCTTTCCTGGATCACAGCCTGAGCCGCGCTGGGCGCTGGACTACCCCGCCAGGTCCTGTGTCTTGCTGGAAATGTGAACTATTTTTCCCCATTGAACGAGTGCGCGGCGCCAATATATTTATCTAGGGTCTGAACCCGGGGGGGGTGATGCTGATAGCAGTCAGGCAGGGTTTACCAGACTCTGGATGAGGACAGCGTTCATGCCAGCACTGTTTCGCCGAGCGAGTGGCCATCCATGGCACGCGTACAGTTGGAGGGAAAGTCCGAGGTTGGTCGGTGCAGGGTTTAAAGGTCAGCACGTGTCCGGGTTTTTAAGATGTGTGTGTGCCACATAGAGTGTAAATTGGAACATGGTTTTTTTGTTTGTGTTTGTATTTTTTTAAGTACTTAAATGACCCTGGACCCCCTCGCTTTTATTATAATGACCTAGACCCTCTCCCCCCTGCCGAACACGTGGACGCGAATCACAAGACAAAAATGACTGTTTTGTATCATGGTCTTCTTTCTTCAGGCAAGGGGTACCAACTGTCAGGACAACGAAAATAAGAACACACAATCAGCCTTACTTTTGTAACTTTTGGCATAGATGGGTTTTGGTAGATGCAAGAAGGTCTGGATGAACAAGCCTTGTCTATTTTCTTTGATGTCAAAGGGTTCGCAAGAAATTGGTGTAAAAAAATGAATATTGAATCTTTATTGATAGTTAAAAAAACAATTTTTTTTTTTTTTTATTTTCTCCTCCCCCTATCCTTCCATTTTTACCGTGCCCATCCTACCCCCTTCTTTTTTTCTGTTTCCCATCAAATCAAGGAGATGTGTCAAGGGTGTTCAAGAATCCAGAGCCCATCAAGGAACGTCCCAGTGCAGAAAATCCTATACTTTGGAAGAAGGCCAGAAGTGTTGTATGGCAATGTTAGCTTGAGTCGTCTCAGGTCCCAAGGACGAGTAACACAGACCGTTAGGATTGACAATGTAAACCATTGCAGTTCGTTCCTGGTAAGCCAAAATGAGAGTAAATCTGTGAACAAGTTTTGACTACAGCTCGCCAAACATGAACTGACAAATCACAAGACGAAAATGATTTGTTTGTTCTCAGCTCTTAGGTAGGGTCTTCCTTTCCTTTCGGGTATGATAAACACTCAGGGACAAACAAAATGACATAACCAAGCATCAGTTATTGGAATTCAACACCCATCTTGCTCATACTTTGAATTGACGGATATAGTGATTGTCATGTCTTCATTTACATTGTTGGGAGTGTTGTTGTATAGTCTTGCCTGAAGAAGCACTCAAAGGGTCGAAAACACATCGTGTTATGCATTGTGATTCATTGTTCATTGGGTGGGGGGGCCAAGGGGCCCGACCGTAATAGCTGCTTGGTAGAGGGTGTGCTGTATCTTGGGGTTTGCGGGTTTGAATCTTCTCCGCTGAACCGGTTTCTGGGTACAGGGGGATTTTTTTTTCTTCCCTCACATTGGTTTGCTTACCTCCGTTACTCTCCACCATTAGCATTCTACTAGCTTATGAGAACTGTAACTGAGGTTTCGCGATGTCTGAAATGCGATATGACATAGCTCTTACACACACGGTAAAAATCCCATCCAACCCGAACTGTTGCAGAAGAGAAGGCCGTTTGTGGCCATGTGTGTGGGGGATGCACCTAGCAGTACACGGGTACACATTACACGTATGCATCAAACCTTCCCCTCCCAACGAAAAAAAAAAAATAAAAATAGGAAAAGTAAGAAAAATAAGGCTAAATGAAAAAAAAGAACCAAAAAAAATATATAACTACTAATGAACAAAGTACAAACAAAAAAACAGGACAGTTCCGCACGCACTGCACGGTGTGATCTCCCTTGGCGCAGGATCAGACCACAAACGCACCAAGAAGGGGAGAAGTGGACTGACGGCTCTGTGCACAGTGTGGATCGTGCTAAGAATTTCATCACGAGAACTAAAGCGTCGTCGTGATCATCAGTTCCACGGTCGACAAAGGGCTCAACAAAATAATGTTACGCACATTTTAATTTATATTTTCTTTGACTTTGTAATTGTCAGATTGCTCCATCACAGACTACATGTTGGTGTCATTTGAAAGAACAAACACTCAACTAATAAATCGAACATAGTCATATGTCGAATGCAGTTACTTATTAATGTGTAATAACAACATGTGCTGTTTGAAAAACGATACTGCCTGCCCAAGTCTAAAAAAAAAAAAAGTTATACATTCTTGTTTTTCCATTCTATTGATCTTTTTGCAACTGGTTCTCAAAACTCAGAATCGAGACACAGGTATAGCGACATGTATCTCGCCATTGTTTGCATCGCCGCCGTGATCTTTGATACAAATTGCATTTGCTGCCCCTCCACTCATACTGAATGGCCGTCCTGCATCAGACGAAAGCGGTCACGCGTGTGTCAGTCAAGCATCTGACAGCATGTGATTGTTGAGATAAGTTATAATTAATATCAATTATTTCGCGGCTGCATTCTACCTCCCAAATACCCTCCAAATCCTTTCAAATCTCTCCCCCCCCCCGAATGTTTTCCTCGTGTTCATAATTTGTCGATATATCTGTCACTCACTGCTACCTCATCATCATATCCACCATGGTAATACAATTTCAAGTGCTTTTCATATGCGAGAAATTAGATACCATTCCTTCGCCTGACATACATTTTCTTCCTTCTCATTTTTTTTTTTTTTGGTTGTTACTGTTTCTTTTTGAATTATGCGAGTCCAAAACTTTTTTTTTTTGAGCTTTTTTTACCATTTTTCCAGCACAGGAAATTCTAGGCACGCTTAGCAGGAAAGCAGAGTGCCAGTTCCTTCGTTTCAAAGCTGCTGGAGTCAGCCAAGTTCACGATAGAGCACTAAAAGTAGGGTCTACAACTTGCTAGACATACCCAAGACTAATATAGAGCTTATTTTTCCCTAGATCATTTCAAGGAAAAGTGAGGAATTTTTCATGTTCCCGTCTGCTGATAGTGACGGACACGGCAGAATGTATTGTCTTTCCCATCCGCCAACCTTTGTTGATGCAGCTGCAAGGAAAGAAATCCTGTCTGCCACTGTTGGCGGACATGGCTGGTAAAGGTTAATGGCGGGATAAAAAACAGTCATACACACAAAACTCCACTCCCTTTGTTGGGTAGATGGAATAATCCTTGCTGCCTTTTCATGCAGGGGGTGTTGGCAGGAGTATCAGCCTGCATACGCAGAAGAAGAGGAAGAAGATTTGTTCATGGTTGGCTGATGTATTAATTAAACTTTTTAGGATTTGTTTAGATGGCCGCCTGGGACACCTCACTTAGCAACAAAACTAACTCAAACAAGTTTTAGTTGTCAGTTGTTGGCACGGGGATTTCTGTCCTGTTGACCAAAATGAGTGTCATTGTCAGTTGACCACTGACAGTTGTGTGTGTGTGTGACAGGGGGAAGACCTGCCTGAAGGAGGTACTGTTGGACAAAAGAAGACGTATTGAACCATGGACATGGGTGTGGGACGTTGTGGACTGGTTCCGCTGAAGCTGCCCCCGCTTGAACCCGGAGCACGACCTTGAACTGGAGGCTATGGCCCTTAGCGCGCTTAGAAAAGTCTATGATATGGTATGGGAATGCTTTTTGGAGAGGCTGAAACCACGTTATAATGCAAATTTTATGGGTGATTCCAGTGTGATGTTAGAAAATTTGTTTTAACCCTTACACTGCTGACGTCGCCGTTTGGCGACAACGTGGCTCACCCACCGACATCGCGCCAAAAGTAGACAAACTAGGGTTAGTCTTACACTCCTGATGTACTCTTGCTCGTCCAATTCATGCGGATAGAATGCCAGCAAGAAAAGTCATTGTTGGGGGATGGCGCTAAACCTGTGGCATCTAGATCAATAGTCACTTGCTTTGTCAGAGTGCTGTTCAGTTAAGGTGTTTTTTATTGATTTTACTCCTGATTGTTTTTACATTTACTATGAAGCACAGTCACAAGCCATTCACATATCGACGCTTGTCGCACAGAGTCCCAAGTAGGGGGAGGTTCTCTCGAATACTCCATTTGGCCCGATACGTACATTTACCCACCCATCAGAGTGCTTTGACTTATGAATGAATAGCCAGTAGCATTTATCCTGATGTCATGATGAAGAAGACCCTAGGACAGATAGTGGACCAGGAAACATTATGCGGATAGCCAGAGATTGACCAGAGTTACTGCAGAGTGAGGCTTTGGCACCCGTGGCCAAGTGGTAGAGAGAGACGAGCAGAACACATAGGAATCAGTTTGCAGACGAGCCCCAGCTCACAGCTGTGTGCTCAGATGGTTTTTTGGCATTGAAGCCAACCAGCAGTTGACTGTCTGTCACTGTTGAAATTCGGTGTCATGGGGCAAGCCAGGCGAAATAGCTAACAATTGTAACACGCAATGAACTTCGCTTACAGCTGGCTTGCAAATCGAGATTGAAGGGGGCGTGGCTGACTGACACGTGTCAGAGGTGAGCCAGCAGAGATTTGTTTGAGTGGGGATTTATAATAAGCTGGAATGGCTCTCCAGGTTTCACAGACCAACAAGCACGTGAATGACTTTGTGTTTTCATAAAAAAGATATTGCTTTCAACAGTGAGAGTGAAGGGGATGATGCGTGTGTGTGTGTGTGTGTAAGTGTGTGTGTGTGTGTGTGTGTGTTGTTCCCTTTTTCTTTCTTACATATGTACCAGTAAGGCAGAAGAATGTGTGTGTGTGGTGTGTGTGTGTGTGTGTGTGGTGTGTGTGTGTGTGTGTGTGTGTTCCTTGATATCGGAGTAGTTGGCAGTATGGCTGTTGCGGCCTGTTTTTCTTCTGTTCTTTCCCATTGTTTCTGTTGGAATATACCATACTTTCTGGTCTTCAGTTGTGAGTGGATTATTTTTTTTCTCCCTTGTTGAGAGTTTTTTGGCTTGCTTTCTTCATTTTTTTATATTGAGAAGAAACATAACAATCATTTTTTTTATTTTGCATTTTTTTTTTTGCATTGAAATTACTAAAAAATTGAAATTGTTGTTGACTAACCATTACATGTTACATGTTATAATAAAAGTACAGTGTATCTCCTCCATTTTACATGTGATGGAGTGGAGAGGTAAGGGGTGTGCAGGTGAAGACAGGTAGATGGTGATAGTGTAGGAACCAAGGGGACAGCAGCCAGTCAAGAAGACACAGAGGACGACGTGGAGTTTTTTCTCCTTTTATTTTCCTTCCATAACAAGCTCAAACCAGGAATACAGCCCTGGGAGCACTCTCTCCTCTCTCGCACTCAGCACACTGAGCACACTCTCTGCCTCTAAAGCCAATCGATCACACCAGGGGAACATTTGGGGCACACTGATCACACTCACACCGCACCCCAAATATATATATATGCGGCTTGAGCTCGCAAAGCAGGACAACACAGCATAGCACTCAAAATAGGCCCGCGCAGATGGGAAATGACAAAGTTTGTGCTATCTGTCACAGCTTCTGTGTTGTCTAGCTCGCCGTCCATTCAAAGTATTCAAAACATATGTGATATCGATGAAAACCACGGAACCCAAGGAATAAAGTGCAGTAAGTCATATTTGACAATTCTGTGGCTGTGTAAAGTTATTGGTGATTGAAGTCCAATAATGAACCCACTTTTAACGAGTTTGCATCATGTTTTCCTCTATTTCGATCAAAAATACCAAACAGTATGAAATAATTTTGTAATGAATGAATAGCTGGGATTTCACTCTTTTTATACATATAAATTCCATTATCCAAGATGCCGTCTGACCAGAGAACTTTGTGTTTAATATTTGATCAGACACAACTTGGCTTTCGTCGCCACATGGCTGTCATTGCATTTGATGCAATTTTTCAATACAATGTTATTCTATAGTAATAGAAATAGTCCATCAGATGATAACTTTTATACATTTTTAGTTGCTTCTATGATAGAAATGGAGTCATTAAAGGTCTGCTTTAGAGATTTTCGATGATTTGTTAAAAACGGGTCTGCATGTCATATAAGTACAGTATGGTATTCATTTTTCAACAACAACAAAAATCGCCGGACGAATTTAATAGATAAAAAACAACTTTTGCACACCTGTTCAAACCCCATGCGGAAGACCAAAAACCGAGACGTCACTTGATGGAGTGTGACTGTCAGCTGCGACCTACACAACATGGCAACGCAAAGTGAAATCAACATGAGTTGCGATACCCCACAACCTAAAAAGTCACGAGGGGGGTGGCAGATATTGTGCTGTTGGTGAGTGCAGCAGGAGACGAATATTCTTTGCACACATTTCTTTTTGATCCAGATACTCGAAAGAAGTGGATTGGTTCGTGCAAACATGTGGGGCCGCTAAGTTCTTTTTACATGTCAGTTCCGGCTGGACCACGGAAATGAGCCATTCCGACAGTTGCCGAGCCCGTTCGAGCAGATCAAAAAACTTCGTCTGCATTGTGCGCATATACTTCGAAGGTGGAGTGGTGAGCTTGTACAGATGAGTACGATAGTCGCATGTTTATTCTGTTCTTATCTATGGACAAATCACGCTTGTAAAATTGGATGAATGCTTAAGGCTTGAGGAAGGAGAATCTCCGCTCGCTGTCACACGCTCGATCGCATCAACAAATCAGTCGGTAGCCTCCCTCAAGACTTCAGTAAAGTCTGTATGCCTTCGGAATGCTGTGTTCGGGCGTCCAGCTGGAACTGAACAGCTTATTTCCAGGGTCCAGCTGAAACCAGGGTTCGTATGCTCCTTGAAACTCCTTGATTTCTGAGAGAGCCATTTCAAGACCTTGAAACCCCTTGAAATTCAATAAAATGTGGTTATGGTGACCAAACCTCCTTGAAAACCCTTGAAAATCAAACCATCGTCTCCAAAAAAATTTAATGTGGCAAGAAGAAAATGGCAGTTTGATTTTTCTGCGTTCAGGTTGATGAAAAATTATGTTCAAAAATCTTTACATCATCACGATCCTGCATTGTCGTCTGCTAAAGAATGAGCCAAGGGAGATAATTTGTAACTTCCGCAATTTTTTAAATTCTACGCATGCGCGAAGAAAAAGGTCTTGCGCTTTCAACTTGTTCAGTTCATTGTGAACGGAGCTTTCAGCCGTCTGTGGCTGGATAAACCCGAGTTTTATGACTGGGTGAGAGAAGACACAGCAAACAGCCTTTTCTTTTTCTTTTTCTTTTTTTTTTTTTTTTTTTTTTTTGCTGTCCCAACCCCTGAGCCACCTCAGAGGCAGTGCACCCACACCTCTCATTCCGCCACCTCGTCCACAGCCACAGCCCGGTCGGCCCCCGCGGGCAGCCCCAGCACCACAATCCACAGGGAGCAGTACAAGGCAACCCAACCCAAAGGAGGAGGACCCTGCACTGCTGCTGAGTCACTTCGGTGGTGTTCAGTGGGCCTGTTCTGATCTAACAAAATGCCAGGAAGCCACCTACTATGCTTTAGTCGTCGGGAGGCGGACTGAGTGAGCTCTCCCTCTGGGGGGCCGCCCACCACGTCCGTCCAACAACAGCCCCCTGGATCACCGATACCGGTGACAACAACGGAATCCCAAACCAAGGACCACAGACTTAGAGAGGACATCGAAAACTGAGGTCACCATGAGAGCAGGGCATGAAGGGCCACAGAATTTAAGACATTTTTTTTTATGTTGATCAGTGTGAGGAATGAGGGTGATTAAGATGATGCTACGGATATCGATTTCGGTCTGAGACTACATGACAGGGCTGTACTCTACGCTTCCTTTCATAATATACCCGGCATCAACCAGGCCCGAGAGATACAGGCACTTGCAGTGTTGGTCAGGAAATTTGAGCAACACTCTCAAAAGCGCATCCATTAGTGGATGAAACTCGACTCTGTGGTCCCAGTCTTTTTTCCCCACTGAGTCCCGCAGCAAACTCAACTCTGGGTAGGAGCCGGTTGGGGGCGGAAAAACCCAACATGCCTCTCGCCTGGGATTTTCGAAACCCACGCCGCGCCTCCCAGCCAGGAGTACCCTCGATGCTAACCACTTACACCACTTCGCCAGCCGGGCAGGCTGGTTGGTAAAAGAACTTGGCGTTTCACACTGATAAGGAAGCAGCGCTTTACAGACACATCCCCAGAGTCACATTGCTGTCGCAATCATAATCAACAAAAACGCCAAACGCACACCACACACCACATCCACACATATAACAGCCCCAACAAAACAGCAAGCCCGCACAACGCACGCCACTGCACAACTCAGTCACATCCCAACACACACCAATCACCACACCACACACAACACACACGAACCATCCACAACCAAATTTCAACCCACACACACACCCACACACACGAATCTGCATGCGCGCCCGGCCAAAATCACGCCCCAAAATCAACACAACAACCCACCCCTCGTTTACATAGATAAATTAGTTTCCGAGGCTGCTGTGCCAAGAAACATTACAATCCGCTTTCTTGTTCTGTCCGCCATCGCGGCACTCATTTGATTCATAAGTACATAAACCCAGAGCATGTTAGCCATGCTAAGATTTAGTTGATTTGTCCGCTCGCACGAAACCTTGGCCGGAGCGAGGGAGTCAGCGATCCTGTGTTCTCTTCTCACATTAAAATCACTCGCATAAGTCTCAGATCTTCCGTCGAAACAAGGGTGATATCATAACCGTAACACTTGGTCCAGCCTGCTTTGAGCGTATCGTTAGGTGCTAGGCCTTTTGTGTTATCGGGACCATTGGATGTTTATTTTTATCTTAACACAAACCAATTTGCATTCAAACCAATTTTCCACGATATTCTTTCGTTGTCCTATTAGATGTCTGCATAATCTTAGAAACCAAATGACTGCTACTAAGAATATCTTTTTTAAGATTCGAGATAAATCTTCCCCCCCCTCCCCTCACAACTGAATGAAGATACACGATAATCCAACCTTCACACTCCTTAAGAGATTTCCATAGCATAGGGATCGAGAGGCCCTCATTCGCCAATTATTCGTTACAAGTTGTTCACGATTCGACGCAACACACAAGGAATGAGCTTCTAGGTTACAATCAAAACGCTTTCATGGACCACAGTAGCAGATTTGAGTATTGAGTGTGCGCTGACTGACAAACGTGATGGCGATGGACCTGTGCAAGGTGCATTTGGCGAGCCTGGTGCTTGAGATCAACCATGGAACTAGGCCCAGTGCCATCAGTTGTGACAAGTGTCTTGGTCTTTATCTCGGTGTATTGCGCTTAGCTAGACCAGCTTGTACAAAAATACTGCGTGTATTGGTCATTCCGCGTATACAAAATTGTAAGCTTATTATGGCCTTTTACTTTCAATGCATGTTTTTCGGATTTCCTTTGGATTCTCCTCGGATACTTTCTTGTTGCTCTTCTGCAACCAATAGTTTGTTTACGTTTGTTCGTCAAACAATTCAAATGGCCCCCAAGATTAATTGTATGAAATAATAAGTTTTTAGAGGAGAACATATGGGCTTCTCATCCCAACACTGTTGTATATCGCATATGTAATGCTTCGGTCTCTACTACTTTTTGTGACTTACTTTTGGGCCGACACGTTATTAGTTCCACTCCTGGTACACGGAAGTCTGTTGTCAGCAGTATATTCCAGTTAATGTGCAGCAAAAAGAATTTTTTTGTACTATAATCTAATATACTGACAGGACTGTGAATTCGGATCCAGTGATGGGTACTAGGGGTTAAGTGATTGACTTGTTCCATTGTGTGTGTGTGTGACTCGCAATGATAGTGGGGTTGTAGTGTGGTCAGTATCTAATACCGTGCGTGCTGACCGAGCGGGGGGCCCCAAGAAATGTACTGTGTCAACGCAGCGCAGCTGCAATAAGATGTGCAGTTTCGAGTGAGTTGTGTTTTCTCGTGTTGTTCTGCTGCGGCACGCGCTTCCGCTCGCGCGCGCGGACAGTGATGAGTTTTCACATACAGGGCTTGTGTGGCTTTGGGGGGGGAAAAATAGATAACTCTCGGAAATGAACTGTATCCCTGTGTAGGGTAAGGTGCAAAGTGGTGCTTGAAATATATACTATAGAATGCACACTCTGCACCGTAAGGTGAAAAGCGCCTGTTAATATTATTCTTCCACATAATATGGTAAAATAATGAGCAAAACAGCAGTCTGGGGCCGCGGTAGACAAAACTTGTATTCAACGAGGCAGTGGAAGGATTCGTAGTTCCAGATAGGAATTGGCATCCCAGTTCCAAAAACAAAAGGGTGCTTTAAACGTACATACAAGATGTGGAGTAGACAGATATGACGAGTAGACATTTAACAAGGTCGACAGCAGACAACGTGCACACGTCTTAAGTCGCAGTAGTAAGAGGCAATCGAACCATTTGACACACGCTAATGTGAAGACACCCACTAAATCCACTACAGATTAAATTACCATTTGCGGTCTAAGTTAGGTCTAGCTCAGAAGAGCTTGCACAGACAACCCATCGATATATTGCGAAGTAGACTAAGCAGGGAGCTAGGGGAGGGAAGGTATTGCTTAATTAGACGTCAATGAGAAAGATTACAATCACACGAACCTACAATCGATAAAGCATGTATAAGCTCCATACACTCCCTATTGTGAAAAGCAAATCGGCTCCCCAGTCGGCACCACTGAAAAGAACTACAATTCTAAGTAACATGACCCATCACTACATGACCCATGACAAAGAGCAAACAGCTCCGCTCTTCCACATATTACCGCACCGCCGCAGGTTTTATTGCCGCTGTGTAGGCCATGTGGTGCGCCTCTCAACTTATGGTGGGGTAGTAGTTGTGTGGGTACTGTGGGAGTGGCTGGGAGGGGCGTGTGGTCACATGCCCTGTCGTAGCGGGGGACACAGGACTGCACAAGACCATGGAAACTCCCCTTGCTTTGACAAGTGGGTGTGGGTGGGTTGTGCGTGTGTGTCCGGGCATTAACTAGAGGAGAGAGAAAGGTAAAACTCAGCGGGGGGAGAACCGGGTCTGACCATGGAGCATCATAGCATTGGTGAGGAAATTCTTAAAAAACCACAGATAGCGGAGGCCACGACTGTAGGTCCGCAAGAGTGGGGTCACACTTCCCAACCAATTCCATGGTGTTAAAAGGTTTATGGTAAACGGCGATTTACTTTCTACTCAGGCAAGCACTGTTCCAGAAAACATCAGCAAGATGTCTATGGTAAGATTCACAAACATACCCGGAATAGCACTGTTTGTCTAGGTCCGACACGATGCAAATTCTAATATTCCAACTATGCAACCTTCCATTCTAGGTTGAAAAAACATCTTTGCATATACTACGTTTTAAGGTTGTGTCAATAAACTGATACGCGGGGTCGGACGTCTGTGAACTAATGGCGCGTGAGGTGGCGATTTGAGGTGCTGAAAATGCTTCAGAAGAATTATATCAGGTGAAGGAGGTTGGGTGGGAGCATGCTATCTGCCCTTTGAGACAAAATACGCACATCCTTTGGTGAACGGTCGAAAAATGCTCAACCCTCAAAAGCGAAAAGCATGACGGATTTCTCCACTGCTCCTGGATAGCCAGTCTTACCAAAATCTTCTGAAGAATCCACCCGTACATCAACTTTTAGAATGCCAGTAAAAAACAACACGTGCTACTGCAAGACAGCTGCAAACAGAATCCTGTCCATTCCGGTCTTCGACGAACTGCTACTCGCGCACTTCTGTTGTCGTGTGCATTCACTTCATTAGAGAGGCAGAGCCCCAAATCTGCATACTAAAAGGGTGGTCCTAGGGTGAATTCCCCGTGCCTCGTCTAGTCACTTTGAAGCAGCGTTGAACAAATGCCTCGAGCAAATTGTTTGTCATGAGCAGCACAGGCGCGAAAGTTAGGCGATTTGCTGCTATGTGTTACCCTATGGACATCACGTGCTTCATTTGTACAGGGAACGAACAGCGGCGTCGCTCTAGTGGCGCCGGGCTGCGCATTGGGGATCTTGACTATACGAACAAACGGCATTCTCAAATACCAGGCAGGGACTCTGGCGACACTAACCGTCTCCAATGTTTCCCGCTTATGTCCTTTTTTTCAGACGCCCCCTAGGGCCCCCTGACGGCGTGACAGTTTGAAGGTTTCTCTGGAAGCTCTTTCTAGTGGGCCTGAGGGGAAGGTCTCTGCCTTCCTGCCCAGTTTATTCCTCCTCTATCCTGACTCCCAGTTTTCAGAGACAAGGTCTTCGTCGTCCCTCTCTCTTCCGGCGCTTCCTCGTCTCTCCCGCGCTCCATACGCGTGGCCGCTCCCAGCACCGATCTTGTGGGTTCGAGTACATCCCGGAAACACTCAATTTAGTGGTCGTCCGGGTTTCCTCGGTCATTCTCTCCGGTTGAAACCTCGACATCCAGGGCTTATCAAAGTCCTCCGTGGCGGTGTCGTGGCATCGTTCAATCTGGCTGCTGTTCTGCCTCCTGACCTCGAGTCAACGGCGACTCGTCCGGCTCTCCCCTCGCCTCTCCCTCTCTCTCACTCTTCTGTTCGTCAATCCTCTTGACGGTTTTATCCTCCTTTTTGCAGTCTCGGGTCTCTCTATCCTTGGTCGTGCTAGAAATGAATGAGTGGCCCGTGGGCTAGCTAGATGCGGTCTGTCGTCCATGAAGAGTCTCCATCCTTGTTTTCGTTTGTCTTTGCATTCCGTTGTCCAACTGTTGTGCTAACAACAAGCATTAGACTCGCGGTTGAGCGCCTAGCGTGCACTCCAGTGTGTGCGTGTGGTGCAACGAGGACGTTAATTGTGAGGTTTCATCGTGGCGGAGGAGTGGCGAATCTACATGAGGAAGAAAATATCACTTACGCGTGTACCTGACTGGAGGCCATTTTCAGTTCCCATTTGTTGTGTCAGGCGCGCGGTGGAGGCCAGTCACATGATGGTGCCGTCAGGCTCACGCGAATCATGCGTGGTCTTTAGTCTCTTTTTGGGTTCGTGTATACAGGAAGCATGGCGACAACCCAGTGTCAAAACTGGATTTGCGCCACTTTCATCATGCTTTCAGCAAGTCTTCTCTGCGGGCCCGCGGGACAGTCAGTGTGGTACCCTGTGGCACATTAGGTTGGCTGACAAGCTGTCAAGCCTGGAGCATTGTCCTCATTTTGCCTTGGTGGCTCTGGCAGTGTTGGTTGTTCGGTGTTTTCATCTCCTACACCGCCTATTGACGTCATATCGACCATATCCTTTATCCTTCTCTAGTTACCTATTCCTGGCTGTTAAAGTGGGCTGCGGTTTGATGTATCCCTCCCGACAAACTAACTGTGGGGTTCAGTTTTTAGCGCTAACAAATTGATGCCAGTTTTTTTTTCGTTCGGGATCTCACAAGAAGTGGCCAGGGTAAAAAACACCTAGTGGTGTGTTCGGAACTGAAAAAAAACAAATCACTCTTGTCCTTGTCCTTCCACCTGCTTGGGAGGAACCAGGGTTAGAACGAGCAATTGAAGTTCAGATCCAACTTCTATTGTGTACCAAACGTCATTGATCCAACTTTTCTGTGCACCATAATTGGACGTTCCAAGCGTGTGAGACACCGTAACTGTTTGGACCAGGCTGCCGCGTGGTTGCCAATCTTTTCGCTTGTTGCTTTTGCACGTGTGCACACACCATGGTGTAAAAACGTGGCGGTCGAGCGGGGATAAGCGTTTCTACTGTAGCGCAGCACCCTCCACGCATTCAGGCCCTTAACCGCTTTCCAATTGCGAAGCATTCAGTATTATTGCTTACCCCATGTACTAGGCGTGTGTACGGTACCACACAGGAACCACATAGGTTACGACTTAAAAGAACTGCAGTTGCAAGACAACGCGGACAACTAGATTCAGGTACTTCGCCCCACTGAATTTGCAGCGGAAATTCCTGCAGCCTTCAGAGAGCAAAGAGAAGAGTTAAAGACGTGTCGTCCACAGAAACGCCCCGAGTGACAGAGACAGTGGTAAGTGAGCAAGGAATTAAACATAACCAAGCAAACTGTTTGATATCAATCAGAACAGGATCAGCTCTCGTTGCCTTGTGTCTGCCTGGTCCCACCAGGTCCAGTAAAATAGTAATCGACGTTCCCCACTCACGCAGCTGTGTACCCACGATAGAAAAGACATGGGAACTGTCAAAATACTAATACTAGATCATGGGTTTTTATCGGTTCATAATGGAAAAAATGTTCGACGCCCTGATCTGTACTTCAACGTTGACAGGTATGGCAGAAAGGGGGTAGGGAGGAGAAGCAGCACTGTTGTCAGCAAAACATTAAGACATATTATGCCACACACGCAAATGGGTGTAAAATTGAACACGTGAAGACATGTGACTCGCCCGACTCCAGTTCAGTTTTTTCATAATAGAGGACAGCTCTTACATGTCTAAATGGGAAGATTGTTAATCCCCACCCCATTCCCCCCCCCAACACAGAACAGTCCACACCTGGCAATCCAGTGAAAAAGAGGAGGCGGTACAGAAACTCTTTTGGATCTGCTCCCTCGTGTGGGCGATGTGTTTGTTTGACATTTTTAAACAGTGTGCACACAAAAAAGGATACTGTGATCAACAAAGAGACTTAGGCTGGAGAGCTAGTCCATATGGTTCTCCTCCTGCTAGGGTTGAATAGGACCCGAGGTTGTACTGGGATCCCGTCTATGGGGCACTGGGGAGGAGGAAGACCGGACACCCACCTGGAAGGCGAAGATGTGGCGACAAATGATAGTTGAAATTCTGAGGGGAAGCGAAGGTGAACAGTAAATGAATAAGCCTTCGGAATTGTTAGGTTATGTTTTGGCATGGGAGAAAAATAATAACAATGATAATCGAGCGTGTGTGTGGTCACCATCGTGCTGAACCGATAACACGCGGAGGGAACAGGCAAGAGCTCAGAGAAGAATTTGGGTCGGTGAAAGGAGTCAAAGCGAGAAGGAATCTGGGGCGAGCTTAGCTATTTGGATCACAAGCAAATTGAACCTGTCGGCGAGGTTCTAAATCAGAAGCCAATTGCAAAGTCAGTTAACCCGAGAAAACACTTTCCTCTACAGCTGACCAAGACGCACAGTCAAACGGACCTTAATGGCACGATTTCAAACGACTTAGTGCATTTGGGCATATCAATTTATGCGCAGTTTCATAACGTGACATCAAACCACAGCGAATACGAGGGTCGGCATGAACGCGCAAACTTATAGCATAGCGCACACGTGAACAGTCGCCCAATAATGTTGTGACAGAGACAACCAGGGGATCCTTTTCGCCCCATAATGTGCTTTCTTGCATGGCGAACCAGTCGTCAGACCAGTCCTGTAAGACGCCCATCGTGCACACGGCTTCCGGCATCCAATGCAGTGGAAAGCGCGATGGTGGTGGAGCGAAGGGGTCAGCACGATGCATGTGGCGGTGACACATGGACACCGTCGTTCGGAGTTGCTTATTTTTATTCATTTTCTTACACCTTTTGTATCCCTCAGGCCATACGTTGACTTTTCGTTATATTTAAGCGGTCTGAACGCACATCCATTCATCAGAGGAGAACACACATTGTAACAAATGTAAAATGTCGTCTTTCCATACACGATTGTCCACAGGTGAGTCGCCTTTGGGCTCAAGTCTCTCTTGGATAATTAGTGAAAGAGGTTATTTTGATCTCCTTCTACTATCTGTCCCGCGTGCACTTAGGTATGAGTCGGTTTTGGGTGTTATGAGGGGCGTTTGACTCCATTACTGGCAAGCCGAACCCAGGGTACAAGCCATAAGATGTTGGCACCGCTTTGTCTTGCTTACTCATTTACTTGGCTAGGTCTTTCCAGGGGTTTGCTCTTCGGCCGAGTTCACGCCAACGCAACCGGCTGATACACGGGCATTCCCCCCCACGTGTGCAACTTGTGGTGTGTTAGGGTAGCAGGGGGTGTAGCTGCGGACACACCTGTCCTCCGCACCCGCAGGTTAAAAACAGCATCACAGCATGTACACAGTCTAAAGCTTGTTCGACCTACACCTAGTGTACATACCTGATGGGACTACTTTGCTTTTGCGCTGTTCACGACTAGCCTAGAAATATACGAAACACCTTACTTGGCCAAACTTAGGTGGCACTGGAGAGGTCTCTCAGGTTTTTCAAAAAGTATTCCAAATATAGTGACAAGAGACATCTGTTCAACCAGTTTGCACTCCTTTCAGCAAGGTGAAATATATATCATTTCCTCAATTCTATAAATTTGTTGAATATTCTTTATAGTGTACTTTTTCCTCGTGATGGGTCTAATCCGTTTCATCTATAAATTGTACTTACTTGGAATGTTCTTTGACATATTTGTCTAACAGAAACATTTTTGACAAGGAAATTTGATTTCTCGGTACATTTGTCAATACAGACTTTTGTAAGTTCCAGCCCCGCCAAAGAAATCATCGCATGATACCACGCAAATGGTCCGTATTTCTGGTGGTGTTCTATTATGGGTACGGAAAAATTATGAATGAATATGTGCCTGGGTCTCGAGTACACAGAATGAAATAGTCAAGGATATTGTAGTTATTACACGAAACATAAACAATTCTAAGATCTTTTTGGTGTTTTCTCAGGGTATGAATAGTCGAGTGTTAGATGCAAGGCCATGCTGAGACTAGTGCTGCTGTTGCGCGGTGGGTTTATGTGGGTGCTCGCTGAGGAGGGTCTACTTAAAACTCATCTCAATTTGTAATTAAAGACCGGGGTCCCTTTTGAATGCTGGGTGGAATCAGGATTGCATCTGTAAGAAGAAAAAAGAAAAGTAAAAAAGAGCAAATGCTGAACATAATGAATTCAAATCAAAATAAAATCCTAGTGGTTAAAATATTATGCTAGGAATTGACAGTTATGTTGGTGCAATGGCAATCGCACATGGACCATCAGACCACCAACAGCAGCGCACAGCTCCAGCATATAATGTCACGCTTCATCCTCCAATCGCCGCGAGTTTGAAAATGCTCGATGCTTGAGCGGGCTCCTTGCTATATGTTTTGTTAGATAAGAATTAACTGGAATAGCCATGACTGCATATCTACAAACAGTGTGATGTACTTAACAAATCTTAAATCGCAACGTGCATAATGATGAATGATGAACCAACACTTAACCCTGTTTTAGAAACAATTGTAATATGCAAATGTAACGGATTTTTTTGTTCTGGTTCTAAACATTTATTTTTAATAAGTTTTGGCAAATCTTTGTTGGGTCATGTTTCAAAATTTTTGACCTTACCAAACTGTGAATGGAAATGTGGGGGGCTGGGTACCTTCAAAAAGTAGGACAATAATTCACTTTGTCCCCAGCCAACAGATGAGTGTTAGGACTGATTATTTATTTGTCATCACAAAACCTACTCAAATATTGCAGAAACTGAAAGTTGGGAAGATTTTGTCTCCTCCCCTGTAGGCGCACTCATTGCATCAACCATTTGAAATGAAATGGAAAAACTAGTAACATTGTTATTAAGAGAATGGGAAGTACAGCGCCACCGGTTCGCGAAGAGAAACCATATTGTATGGCTATGGCTTGAGGAATGTTACAGACTCTGTAAGGAGGAATTAAAAACTTGGGACAAGGGTTTAAAAATTAAGGTCTACCCATAGAGCCATACCATATTCATGATATTGATAGTGAAACACATGCGTATAGAGTTTGTTTGTCGAATTGCTTTGTAAATAGTGCTGCTGGCTGTATGATGGCGAGGATTTGTGGGGGAAAAGGAAGATACCAA
Source organism: Conus betulinus (assembly GCA_016801955.1). Classification (NCBI taxonomy): domain Eukaryota; kingdom Metazoa; phylum Mollusca; class Gastropoda; order Neogastropoda; family Conidae; genus Conus; species Conus betulinus. The sequence continues at coordinate 41,999 of JADBJO010015496.1, forward strand.
GTGGATGGACTTGGTTGACAGTGAGCTTAGTAAAAAGAAAATGAATGTTTGTCAAAAAGATTGCTTGAAAACAATATCAAAGGATTCAGGGTCAAAAGAATTGAAAAAAGAACGTAAAGCAAGTTTATGGGTCAAGGAAAGAAAAGAATAAACTACAATTGAAAGAGGAGAAGGAAAAGATTTCGATGCGAAACCAGACAACGTAAAAAAGAGGAGAAAATCGGCACATAACTCCCAAATTGTTTCTGGTCAAACAGTCAGATCGATTATTAGAAAGAAAGACCAGTCATCTACAATGAGAATGACCTCACACATCGGTATGATCACGTTATTAAAGTATCATTGTTTTACTTTGACTGGATGACCTGTAATATGGCGGTAGACAACGATATTTTTTTACACAGAAGAGCCATGTTTAACGATGCAATTACAAGAATAGGTAGTAAGTGGCATAGCTCATATTGAATGTGTAAAAGCACAGGGACCAGATAAATTGTTTTGTGAAAGTTCCAATGTGCCAATTCAGTGTGTTATTTGGTTTCATCATGGTAACTCTGTTTAACAACGACACAAACAACCCTCGCTGTTCGTGAAGGATTTTCCTACGGCATGGTCAAATCCATCTAATCCCTCTTCTTTCGCAAAAAAAGAGATGTTACAATTCCATATAGTTTACTGAGGGCGTCCATTGACAAAAGTGTGTTTCTAAGTAAATAAATTATACTCATATTAATAAAGATTAATTAACTGCCTGGGCAGAAAGAGATTAGAAAATAATAGAAGAACAAGCTGGATTTTTCGATCTGGATTACATCCCAGTAGATCACATAAGTTCGACATGTCTGGATGGCTTACAAAAAACTATCTGTTAAAAGTTAGACCACATTTGATGTTGCCTTTGCTGACTAACCAGAAAGCTTTTGATCTCAGTGAATAGAAATTCGTCTTAAGTACATTTTAAGAAAATGTTGTGTGAGTGGACTAAGTGTATGCCGCTGTGCGAGGATGTATGATTCTGGGGTCCGTCGCATTGTGGGTTCGCAATAAGGTATCTTCTGGTTATTTCCCAATGTGCCGTGGTTGTGAAAAACTAATATCGCCTTGCTCAGTTTCCCAGTTGTTTGCTTATTTTTCAATTAATGAGTTTGCAGTAGATACTTTCAGAAAAATCTGTGTAACATGACATGTTCAAGGTGTACCTCGAGCATGGCCTACTGAGGTGAGCTAATTTTTAATGTGTTTTCTGCTGATGATGTTCCTTCTTTCCTTCTTGCTGTTGGTTTGCCAGAGCCCAATAGATGTTCTTGACAAAAAGGCGCAGATATATCTTGCGAATTGACCAGCGACTCTGAGCAATAACTATACTACATGGGTTGGTTTCTTTAGAAATTCTTCGTTGGCATTTAGGCGCAAGCTGGTTAAAGATGGTTTTAATTGATAAAGTTTTTATAAATATGGCAGATCGTTAAGTTAAAGTGACAGATAGTTACAAAGATCTGGGGATGTTTTTTTTTCTTTTTCCTTTTCCCACGACGACATAAAAGCTTGAAAACAGATGTTTGGCTGGAATGTGTAGGAAGGGGATTAGGAGAGGGGTCATTGATTAATG